>BLSH010092648.1:341918-355805 GCA_018402905.1 Glandirana rugosa
CCCCCCCCCCCCCAAAGTGAACCTATGTAAAAATGTGGGTGCCGCACTGGCTCCAGAGGGCCCTAGTCCATTGGCAACTGCTGGGGGTGCTGGCCATGGACAGAGCTCGTCTCGGCTCCAAACATCAACATGTACTGAAGAATTATCCCTTGAGCTGAACATCACTACAAATCCGCTATGAAAGAGTATGTGGCAGTCTTAGCCTGAGATTCGTCAAGGCCATGCCCCAACGCATTTCGCTCTCCATGATTAAGTTCTGGGGGTAAATTAAAATGAATTCGGGGCTTGGCCTGGCTGGAGCCCGGGCTGATACTGCAACATGCTCTTTCATAGCGGATTTGCAAGAAAGTGCGACTCAAGGGATATTTTTTTTTACCCCCTTCCTCATGTTATGGAGAAGGTAATGTGTTCTGTAGTCCAGTCCTTGGCTGACAACCCTTCCACTCCATAGATATAGTACAGTGAGTCAGCATTGTCTACCTAGGACAATATGTTTTACTGTGACAATGAAAAAGGAGGTCAGTCTGTAGAAGGGTTAGGTGTAACTAGAATTGATGTCCTAAGAGGTTTCCTAAGCATCATAAGAAATATGGAATCGGAATCCAGCTACAATCTGTGCCATACCCCTCTCATCGGTCTCTGTCTCTTTCGATGTCTTCTTACAGCTTTAACTCATCCTAGCAACTGGTCTGAATAATGTCAAGGCTTGTCATACCTAACTTTCCTAGAACCTAACCTCCTAGTTCTATGATGTCAAGCTGCAGATGAGACAGGGTAGACAATAAACAGAGGAGAGCTGCCGTTTGATTTGATCTTGAACTGTTTCACAGGTATGGCATAGTAGGCTGTATATCTCAGCAGATCCATGCTCTTTTACATATGTAACCAATCGGGTCCTCACAGTCCCGGTCATTCATTGATTTGGGTCCACCCAGGATCTCTGCACAGTGTTCCTTGTTATGCTCATTATTGGGTTCCCCCGTGTTCCAGGCACTGTAAAAACAAAAGTAATACCCTATAAGAACATATTTTAAATAAGATTGCTCACTATTGCACTTGATTAAAAAATGTGCTTATTTTAGATTATGGAGAGCACACCAAGATCAACCAACATCTCTTCAATAGCTTTGTAATGGCCTTGGAGTGGTGGTGGAGTGAACTCAGAAGTCTTCTGGGATAATCCAGCACCCAATGTCCATCCAAAACCAAAAAAAGGTCTTGCTAGAGTTCCACTTTGAAAATGAACCTCTCCGCTATAAGGCCCCTTTCACACAGGCAGTGTCTGTTCAGCCTAGACCGATCCAATGCTGAGTTGGGTCAGAACGGTACGGATGCCACATATGTGACATTCATGTCCATTCTGATTTTTCCTCCATGGAGAAACAGACCCATGTAATCCCTAAAAATGGGTGGATGGATGTAAGTTGACTTCTGTTCACCTATTTCCACCAACCACTGGTCCATTCAGTAAAAGTGGACCCAAGCATATAAGTGCATAAAGCCTCATGCCCACTGGTAATTTAGCCACTGTTCATGAGATTCTGGCATTCTCATGTGGCCAGAAAGCACCGTCCAACCCTGCTGCCGACAGCCTTCAAAAGTCTATGAGAGGCTGAATGCTGCAACGGCTGGATGGAACTGGATGGTTCAGTCACGTTTTTCTTGTTCAATATTTTTTTTTAAGCTATTATAATGGATACATAAAAAAAAAAATAACACCATAGATGCAATGAATATGAGCAACACACAGAGAAAATAAACAGGTTGTGACAATGAGTCTAACAAATCTGACAGAGTAATGAAAAAAGTTGATCCAACAATTGGTTGTTGGTTAAGAAGATGGGGGCCAACAGGTCAACCAGGTTGGAAAGTCCTAAAATATATTCGGGGGAGACTCCAAATATCACATGGAGAAAACGAGAAGAAAGAAAAGAGAAGGCAGAAGGAAGAGAAAAAGAAAAAAAGAGGAGGGGAAAGAGAGGGGAGGTTGCCTGCTCCAATCAGGCCAGGGTCGCAATCTACAGCCTTAATACAAACCAGGGCATCAAGCTTCAAGGAGGGACGAGTCAAAACCAGGTGGAAGAAAACGGTCTACCCAAGGCTGCCATATTTTACGGTGCTTAAGAATCGTATCTTGTATGGTGGCCTCTATTTTTCTATGTATCATAGCTTGGGTCACACTGTTTTTGGTCTCAAAAGTACAAAGTGTTGGGGTGTTCCAGGCCCTAGATCTAGTTTGTTTGGAGGTGGTCATAACTTGCAATAGGAGGTACAACTGGGCTCTGGTAAAACCGAGGGCACAGTGATTCAATAAAGTAAGCGGTGGGTCAGGGTATAAAGACTGATTAGCCAGGTGTAAGGCCATCCTGAAAATCTCTGCCCAAAATTTGCGCACAACCGGACATGTCCACCAAATATGAATATGTGTACCCACCTCCCAGCTACTGCACTGGCCTTACACAGGGCATAAGGTGAGATAGTCCAATACGTAGAAAGGAGGTCCCGGATGAGATATTCTAATACCTAGAAAAGCCAACTGTAGTTGTCCTGTCTCAAAACATGGTCTTAGTGGACTGGTAACATGGTATAACTGGACTGGGAGCAGGATGCTACAGGCCTTTTAGGCCAGACCAATGTTCTCTGGTGTGGGTACTAATGCCCCTGGGACTTCAATTGCCAGCTGGTTGAAGTGTACAAAATCTAGAGGAGCAGCTGCAGTAGTTGGGCCCAATACAGCAAAGGCTAAGAACTACCAACAGTGGGTTATTGTCAGATTTAGGTTTGGGGATCACTATGTCCCCACTATGGGGATCACTATGCCATCCACACACTTATGTGGCCCAAAATGCAAGCAATGCATAATGAATTACCCCCACCCTTTGTTTTTTGTCTTTAGTAGATGTAGCCACTCTACCTTAAGCAGGGGTGACTAAACAAATGTAGCTTTCTAGGTGGTAAACAGCCCAAGCTTATATGAAGTCTGTACTTATTTGGTCTAAGCTTAGTGTTGTTATTGCTTACTCCTGCTGTCAGTGGGTACCACTGGTATTTCTGATAGTAGAGTGTGGCAATAGAGTTCATACCTAAACCGGGCTTTAGGGTGTCCACTCTGGCATCTACAGGGCCGGTGCTACCACTCGGTGAATTAGGAAGCCGCCTAGGGTGCACTGCTGCCTAGGTTGCAGCCACAGCCACTTGTTTCCTTACTAGCCTGGGGAACACAAGGGGATGAAGGCCGCCACCCTACACTGGGCTGGGGCACTGACTGACTCTCTGTTAGCCAATCTGGAGAAAGCAGCAGCCGCAGCGGACAGCTGGCATGGTGGCTGAGGAGGAGGTCAGCATCAGCTTGCCGTGTGAAGAGGGCAACACCAAGCGAGTTCCCAGGAGTCCGAGGACAGATGGGTGAGCACCATGTCCCCTCCCCAGTACACAACTCCCCCTCACCTTCTGAGCATACAATTCCCCACAGCCACATCCGCACACCTTGTCTCTGCCCAGCTGACAGACACCTTCTGGAAGCGCTGATTGCCTCTCTGACCTCGGTGGTGTGGTGCTAGGTGGCTGGAGCTGTTAGCGACATGGCAGCATGTGCTCTCCACCTCTAGTGACGTCATAGCGGAGGAGAACCGCGGACAACTTGCGAGCATTAAACAGGTAATATCACGTGCACCCACATGCTGGAGAACTACAAGTCCCAATATGTCCAAACTTCCTCTGCCAGGACATCATTGCCCCTACTCCCCTCTAAATGTGTCTTGTCTAATGTATGCTGGGTGTGCATGTGGCAGATAGTATCACTATTATTGGTAGTGTATTATATATTTCACAGGGACTCATCCCTAGGGCAGGATGCGCCTACTTGTCACATTTTTTATTTTTGGGGGGGGTGCAAATAGCTGGTCTTGCCTAGGGCACAACATAATCTAGCACCCGCCCTGGGCATCTAAGTCCCCCATTCGGTGTATACCACTGAGGGTGCAGGTCAGGCTAGGAGTCTTCCCTGACTCCATGTATTCCTCAGGACAAGGAGAGAAAAATCTCAGTCACACCACACAAGCCCAACATATAATTTTGCCCCACCCACGGGGACCTCCATGACTAAGCCCTGTGGGTGGGGTGACATGTGTCAGGTGGCATGGCCTGGATGGAGTTAGCCTGAGGCTGTTATCACCTATTACACAATGGTATGTGGTGGCTGAGATTTTTCTCTCCTTGTTCTCTAGTAATTAGTTGAGCGAACCTCTGGAAGTTCGGGTTCTGCTGGTCCGGCTGAACTTCGGGACAAAGTCCGGGTCCGGGTCCAGACGGAACCCGAACGATCGCACGGACACCGAACCCCATTGAAATCAATGGGGACCCGAACTTTTAGGCACAAAAATGGCTGTAACAAAGTCCTGGAAAGCCCTAGAGGGCTGCAAAAGGAAGGAAATGGGGGTAAGGGTAGGGCAAGTGTCCTACAAAAAAATGGGGACAGGGAAATAACTTTAAATATTTAAAAAAAAAAAAAACATAAAAAATGCAAAAATGGAGGTGAATGTGGATCATCTTCAAACTGTGTCTGAAAAGTATTAATTAACGGTAGAAGCCATATAACTGTTCTAAAATCATCTTCAAACTAGGGCAAGTGCCCTACAAATAAATGGGGATAGGGAAAATAAATGAAAATCAAATAAAAAAATGGGAAGGGGGGGTGGATGTGGAATAGGAGCCTAGAGGTTGACTAGGCCGTGACCGTGGCAGTGTAGGTGGAAGTGGCGGTGGTAGAGGAGTAGGAGGAGGTAGCCAACATGGTTTTTTTTTTTTTGTATTGAGGCCTATTCAAAAAAACATGGTAGTGTTTTATGTGGGTTTATTGCAGCTGCTGTTGTGACCTATGTACCCCAATTGGTGTCATAGGAAGATTAAAAACGTTTGTATTTGAACAGCGCATTGCTAGCATCTACTGTGCCGTTATGTGATGAATGTTGGCCACCCAATGTATCAGTAATTACTAATTTCTCCTTCTTCTATTACAATTTGATATTATTGCTGCTGTAGCCCATGTGCACAAGTGTGTTAGAGTATTGATGATAAAATAAAGTAATGATAACAATAATGATAATAATAATAGCAATGATGTGAAGTTTATCTTCAGGAAAGGATTAAGCTGAAGGACAAATTCAAGGACACAGACGAATCTGGAATTCCCCTACAACTCAGCCAAGTTCTCCTGGATTTTGGTTCCTGTGCAAAGTCCAATTCAGTTCAGAGTAGTCCGATCCTGTGTATCAGAGTCACTGGCTCTCATGAAGGACTCTCAGCATTCATTCATAGTTTCAATGGGAAAATGAGAACAGATATTTACAGCGACCAAAGGCAAAGGCTTTCCCGATTTCAGAGGTGTAACCTTATGTAGGGTTTCCACCACACCTGGAGGACCTCACCTGAATGTTAGATGGCTCCCATCTGCCCAAAGCCAACGATGAATATTTTTACTGTCCCTCCTCAGTCCCAGCCAGTATCTATAATATCCTATGGTTGGCATCAGAGAATCCTGGATCAACAAAGAGAGAAATGGTCATCAGAAATATAAAGAACAAATAAACCAGAAGGAAGTATAGAGATCACCATCGTGTATAACGTATAATGCTTCTTCTGCCCTCCTATTCATTTCAATAAAATGTACTTTAACCGGTTCCACACCGCGGGCAGTATATTTACCGCGGCAGTGTGGATGCGTCCCGCAAATCGCCGTAAAAAGGCAGCGATTCGCGCAGGCGCAGCTAGGGGTCGAGCGTGCGCCGCCTGCGGCGCGCTCTCGTGCCCGACACACTCCGGAGGAGTGTGCCCACAGCTTGGGTGGACCCGATGTCCGCCGGCAAGCCATGATGAGCTGCCAGAGTGAAAGAACGGGACACCGCCGATTTAAACATGGCTGTTCCCCAATCAGTCAATGGGGACATAAGAGATCTACTGATCCCTGTCACTGGGATCAGTTAGATCTTGTATGCCCCTGGCAGCCCCCCTCACAGTTAGAACACGCCCAGGGAACACAGTTAACCCCTAGATCTCCCCCTGCAGGTTAACCCCTTCACTGCCAATGGCATTTACACAGTAATCAGTGCATTTTTATAGCACTGATCACTGTATAAATGCTATTGGTCCCAAAAAAGTGTCAAAATTGTCCGACATGTCCGCCGCAATATCGCAGTACTGTTACAAATCGCAGATCGCCGCCATTACTAGTAAAAAATTTTAAAAAATAGATAAAAACCTCAGAAATGAATTCTCATCACCCGTAAACGTGGCAACTTTTGCACAAACCAATCAATAAACGCAGGTTTTTTTTACCAAAAATATGAGGGGGAATATAAATCGGCCAAAACCGATGGAAAAAACTATTTTTTTTTATATTTTTTTTTTGGATTTGAATTTTAGCAAAAAGTAAGAAATATTGTTTTTTTTTTTTGCAAAATTGACGCTCTTTATTTTGTTAATAGCGGTGATCAGAAATGACGCAGCGGTGATCAAATACCACCAAAAGAAAGCTCTATTTGTGGGAAAAAAAGGACGCCAATTTCGTTTCAACGTTGAACGACCGCGCAATTGTCAGTTAAAGCGACGCAGTGCCGAATCGCAAAAAGTGCTCTGGTCCTAAAGGGGGAAGTCCCTCCCGGGGGTGAAGTGGTTAAGATGCTCGCAATCCTATTGCAACTTATTAATTTAAATATTTTATTGAATACTTATAACTACTCTTCCTATAGCTGAGCTTTAACCACTTGACCTATTAAGAGGCATGGCACTTTTTTTTGAAGTTGTTCATATGACTGGTGTGGTGGTGATCAAGAATGCTGACTGGTGACAGTATGTAAAAAATGTTTTTTTTCCCAACATTCTTCTTCTTTTTTATATATATATATATTTTTAATTTCCGTCATTAGAGCAGTTCAATGTCACCTTGTTTTTTTACACTATTATTGCTTATAACAGTGATGATCACTGTTATAAGCAATAGTTACTATAACTGTCATGAATGGCTTTCCATTCATGACAGCTTGCTTACTGTTGACATGCTGTGATTGGCTACAGCTAATCACATAGTACAGGATGCTGTGATTGGCCCAGGTACTATGTGATAGTGAGGGGGCTAATCACAGCATCACAATAGTAAGCAAAACAGTCATGAATGAAAGCCACCCGGACACAGCCCTCACAGAATCGTGCTGCTGTGCAACCCAGGGGGCACGCTGGTACCAGTACATCGCAGTGATTGCAGCTGCCTCCCTCTTGCAGTACATTTTCTGTGGGCAGGTTGGCACGTGTTTAAATAATTTCAGGCATGGCATTTCTTCCATAGCAGCACTGACCCAGCTTGGACCAATGAAACTATGCAAATAGCATACATGTGGGATCCCTCTAGACCAGGGTTTCTCAACCAGGGTTCCTCCAGAGGTTGCTAGGGGTTCCTTGAGCAATGGTCAATTTCTGCCTCTCAGATAAATTCCCAATGATACCATTGATCTTTTTAGCTATCTGTAAGGGGTAATTCTTCCCATTGACCACAAGTGTAAGGAACATTCTTCCCAATGACCACAAGTGTAAGGAACATTCTTCCCAATGACCACAAGTATAAGGAACATTCTTCCCAATGACCACAAATGTAAGGAACATTCTTCCCAATGACCACAAGTATAAGGAACATTCTTCCCAATGACCACAAGTGTAAGGAGCATTCTTCCCAATGACCACAAGTGTAAGGAACATTCTTCCCAATGACCACACGTGTAAGGAGCATTCTTTCCAATGACCACAAGTGTAAGGAACATTCTTCCCAATGACCACAAGTGTAAGGAGCATTCTTCCCAATGACCACAAGTGTAAGGAACATTCTTCCCAATGACCACAAGTGTAAGGAGGATTATTCCCAATGACCACAAGTGTAAGGAACATTCTTCCCAATGACCACAAGTGTAAGGAGCATTCTTCCCAATGACCACAAGTGTAAGGAGCATTCTTCCCAATGACCACAAGTGTAAGGAGCATTCTTCCCAATGACCACAAGTGTAAGGAGCATTCTTCGCAATGACCACAAGTGTAAGGAACATTCTTCCTAATGACCACAAGTGTAAGGAACATTCTTCCCATTGACCACAAATGTAAGGAGCATTCTTCCCAATGACCACAAGTGTAAGAAACATTCTTCCCAATGACCACAAGTGTAAGGAGCATTCTTCTCAATGACCACAAGTGTAAGGAACATTCTTCCCAATGACCACAAGTGTAAGGAGCATTCTTCCCAATGACCACAAGTGTAAGGAACATTCTTCCCAATGACCACAAGTGTAAGGAGCATTCTTCCCATTGACCATCACACCAATGTATCATGAGTTGTAAGTTTTTAATTTTTAGCAGGGGTTCCCCTGAGACCGGAGAATAATTTCAAGGGCTCCTCTGTGTTGAAAAGGTTGAGAAAGGCTGCTCTAGAAGCTGGAAATGACTCCAGTAGACACCTCTAGTGCAGTGACCTCCACTAGTTTCCATGACCCATGCCGAGCACCTACCTTGCGGAATTCATCGATAAAATACAAAGCAACCACTGAATGGTGTCCATGCCGAGAAGCCTACCAATGGTGTTTACAATGCAAACGAGGAGCCTCTCGTCACGGGACCTGGAAGGTGGTGGAGACCACTGGAGTAGAGATGTACTGATAATGAGCTAGGTCTTGTTCCTGGGCGCTTTCTCTTGTAGGCTTGGGGTTAGGGTTGCCACCTCATCCCTTTAAACCCGAACACATATGAATTACACAGGTTGTTCTGGGGCTAATTGAATGCAGATAAGCCACCAAGTGAGATTAATTACCACCTTAATCAGCCACAGAAGAACCTGTGTAATTAATGTGTGTTCGGGTTTAAGGGATGAGGTGGCACCCCTACTTGGGGTGGGGTTGGGAGGTGAATAAATAGAGATCACTCAATCAGTCCCTGGTGATTCCTGGAGCAAAGATGGCAACTTCTGTCCAGGCCTCCTGCTGTCCAGGTCCCTCTGTCTAGCAGGGTGCCACAGCCAAGCCTGAGTGAGACTGCAGGTGGTGAGAACGTCTCTGGCTCCTTCTCGTCTCTCAGCAGAACACTTGCCTGGAGGTAGAGCCCCCCCACCCAGCATGGGGGTCTCCTCCAGGCCTCTGGATCCTGGATTCTCCCCACATGTCCAGGCTCCTGAATACTTATAGGGCACTTCCCACCTACTGAGCAGTCTTTCCATCAGGGATTGGTAGAATCCCCATGAATAGCTGGGCTGAGGTCTCCACCCCTCCGCCCACTAAGTTCTGGAACCTTCTAGAAGCTTCCGGAAGCCAGGGGCAGGTGAAGTGAATCCCACCCCTCAGAGCCTGCCAGCTAAACTTTACATCATCCCGAATAAACCTGGTTTCATGGGCTAAAGTGAAGCCCAACTAAATTCGCCCACACTAACCAACCATGTACACAAGGGGGCGCTACATTGGTAAAAAAATGCCATGCCTGGAAGTCTTTAAAGCTGATTTCTATATAGGGATCCCCTCCTCCACTAAACCCCCCATAGAATGACATCTGAAGTTTAGGTGTGAAGCACGGTCCCACCGGTTCAGCTTGGAGTAATGTAAGTAGGCATAGTAGAGAAGTCCCTGTGGAAGCTGGAAAACAGCGTAGTAGTTGGCACTACTACAGGGATAGCAGCAATTTTCCGGGTTCAGTGCCAAGTGGCTGAATCTCTGCATAGTAACCACATGGGTGGAGGGGGGTTGGCCACTCAGCATTACCGCCATTTACAGAATGCCTTGTATAGTTTTCAATGAATAAAAAGGCATTCTCCGATTGGATGACGGGGAGAGGAGGGGCGGTGATGTCACAAACTCCACTTTTCTCTACCTGCAATTAGGCAATACAGCGAGGTCACCGCCCTGCCCCCCCAGCTTCTGATTGGACAGCCAAAGAGCAGGAGAATCCTAACCATGCCTGTTTTCTCTGGTAGCAGCACCAGACGTGCGGAACATTAGTTTCTTTTTGTTTCGGATCGATTTGTTACGTTATCCATTTTGTTTTGTTGAATTCGTAACACAATTCGAATTATTTATTTTATTCGTTTTTAAACCAGATTCACATTTTTCCACTGGATTTGCAGTATTTAAATCGAATTTGCATCGAATCAATCCTAATTCATTGTGAAGAATAGCTGGTTCTTATCTATTCGAATTTTGCAATATGGTTATATTCTTTCTATTCTATTTAATCCCATTCTATGTTTATTCTATTCTATTCTTTTCTATTCCTTTATTTTCTATTGTAATGTATTCTATTATTTTATGTTCTATTCTGTTCTGTTTTACTCTGTTCTATTCGATTCCTTTATTTTCTATTTTATTATATTACTTTATTTTATATTCTTTTCTATTTTGTTCTGTTTTACTCAATTCTTTTCTATTGTATTCTATCTTATTCTATTATATTCTGTTCTAAATTTCGAATTTCAGAAGACTGCTATATTCTTCTATTCTGTTTTACTCTGTTCTATTCGATTCCTTTATTTTCTATTTTATTATATTACTTTATTTTATATTCTTTTCTATTTTGTTCTGTTTTACTCAATTATTTTCTATTCTATTCTATCTTATTCTATTATATTCTGTTCTAAATTTCGAATTTCAGAAGACTGCTATATTCTTCTATTTTATTCTATTCTATTTTAATCTATTCTATTTTATTCTATTACATTCTGTTCTAAATTCTAATTTTGGAAGATTGCTATATTCTTCTATTTTTTTTTCTTTTCTATTTTATTCTTTTATTTTCTATTCTATTTAGTCTATCATTTTATTTTCTATTTTATTCTATCACTTTATTTTATATTATTTTGTATTCTGTTCTGTTTTACTCAATTCTTTTCTATTCTATTTTATTCTATTCTTTTCTAAATTTGAATTTTCGGAAGACTGCTATATTCTTCTAATTTATTTTATGCTATTTTAATCTATTCTATTTTTTTTCTTTTCTTTTTATTTCTTTTTATTTTATTCTTTTATTTTCTATTCTATTTTATTCTATCCTTTTCTTTTCTATTCTGATTTACTCTACCCTATTCTGTTCTATATTAGAATTTTAAAGGGGCTGCTATATTCTTCTATTTTATCATTTTCTTTTTTAATCAATTCTATTTTTTGTTCTATTCTATTTTATTACTTTATTTTCTATTGTAGTTTATTCTATTTTTCTATTTTCTAATCTAATCTGTTCTGTTTTACTCTATTCGTTTTGATTATATTCCTTTATTTTCTATTTTTTTTCTATTATTATATTTTATATTATTTTCTATTCTGTTCTGTTTTACTCAATTTTCTATTCTATTCTATTCTATTATATTCTGTTCTAAATTTCACATTTTGGAAGACTGCTATATTATTCTATTTTATTTTAATCTATTCATTTTTTTTCTTTTCCATTCTATTATAGTCTATCATTTTCTTTTATATTCTATTCTGTGTTACTTTATTCTATTACTTTATGTTATATTCTTTTCTATTCTGTTTTACTCAATTATTTTCTACTCTATTCTATTTTATTCTATTCTATTCTGTTCTAAATTGGAATTTCGGAAGACTGCTATATTCTTCAAATTTATTCTATTCTTTTTTTAATCAATTCTATATTTTGTGCTATTCTATTCCTTTATTTTCTATTGTAGTTTATTCTAGGCTTTTATTTTCTATTCTATTCTGTTCTGTTTTACTCTATTTTATTCCATTATTTTCTATTTTATTATATTACTTTATGTTATATTCTTTTCTATTCTGTTATACTCAATTCTTTTCTATTCTATTTTATTCTATTCTATTCTAAATTGGAATTTAGGAAGACTGCGATATTCTTCTAATTTATTCTATTCTTTTTTAATTGATTTTATTTTAGTTCTATTCTATTCTTTTCTATTACTTTATTTTCTATTGTAGTTTATTCTATTCTTCTATTTTCTAATCTAGTCTTTCCTGTTTTACTCTATTCTATTCCTTTATTTTCTATTTTATTCTATTACTGTAATTTATATTATTTTCTATTCTGTTCTACTCAATTCTTTTCTATTCTATTCTATTTTATTCTATCCTATTGCATTCTAAATAAAATTTTGGAAGATCGCTATATTCTTTTATTTTATTCTATTCTATTTTAATCTATTTTTTTTTCTTTTCTTTTCTGTCTTATTCTTTTATTTTCTATTCTATTCCATTAGTTTGTATTCTATTCTGTTATTTTCTATTCTATCCTTTTTTCTATTCTGTTCTGTTTTACTCTATTATATTCCTGTATATTCTATTTTATTTTATTTATTTATTTTTATTTTACTCTTTTTTATTCTGTTTTATTCTATTAGTTTTTAAAATTTTAATTTCAGAAGATGGCTATATTCTTTCTATTGTTATCTATTCATTTTTTTCTATTATATTTCTTTATTTTCTCTTCTATTATTTTCTGTTCTATTCTGTATTCTATTCTATTCTTTTCGAAATTCAAATTTAGGAAGATGGCTATATTCTAACACTAATACACATGGGGTGGATTTACTAATACTGGAGAGTGCAAAATCTGGATCAGCTGTGTGTGGCAGCCAATCAGCTTCTATCTTCAGCTTGTTCTATTAAGCATTGAGAATAAAACCTGAAAGCTGATAGAAATGAAGGATCTGATTGGTTATTGGTGATGATTGGTGGACTCTTTTACCAGCTCAGCTTTGTCCTTCAGGATCAGAATGACGCCATTGCGCTTTTCACATTCCTCCCGACTCTTATTCCAACTTTGTCCGTTGTCCTGGAAATAGTAGCAGTTGGATCGAATGAGTTGCCATCCACTGGGGCAGCTGGTGCAGGAATCCTCCTGGTTGTTCTCTGGGAAGAGAGGAGGGCACAATGAAGGCAGTTCTGAGGTCTCAAACCCAAAACAACGCTGGGAAGCGGAATAACAATTACACCAAACACAATCCTAACTTTCTCATTATCATACCTCTAGAGCAGTGGAACACTATTCCTCCCCCTGATACCAATGATGGGTCACCATTCCTCCCACTGACACCAATGATGGGGCACTATTCCTTCCACTGATACCAATGATGGGGCACTATTCCTCCCACAGACACCAATGATAGGGCACTATTCCTCCCCCTGATACCAATGATGGGTCACCATTCCTCCAACTGACACCAATGATGGGGCACTATTCCTTCCACTGATACCAATGATGGGGCACTATTCCTCCCACAGACACCAATGATAGGGCACTATTCCTCCCACTGATACCAACGATGGGTCACCATTCCTCCCACTGACACCAATGATGGGGCACTATTCCTCCCACTGACACCAATGATGGGGCACTATTCCTTCCACTGACACCAATGATGGGGCACTATTCCTCCCACAGACACCAATGATAGGGCACTATTCCTCCCACTGATACCAACGATGGGTCACCATTCCTCCCACTGACACCAATGATGGGGCACTATTCCTCCCACTGACACCAATGATAGGGCACTATTCCTTGCACTGATACCAATGATGGGGCACTATTCCTCCCACAGACACCAATGATAGGGCACTATTCCTCCCACTGATACCAACGATGGGTCACCATTCCTCCCACTGACACCAATGATGGGGCACTATTCCTCCCACAGACACCAATGATGGGGCACTATTCCTTCCACTGACACCAATTATGGGGCACTATTCCTCCCACTGACACCAATGATGGGGTACTATTCCTTCCACAGAAACCAATGATGGGGCACTATTCCTCCCACTGACACCATTGATGGGGCACTAGTCCTCCCACAGACACCAATAATGGGGCACTATTTCTCCCACGGTAGTTACCACAGTC
>BLSH010092648.1:372725-386065 GCA_018402905.1 Glandirana rugosa
GATGGATGTCTGGGTGAGCATGGATGGATGGCTGGGTGAGCATGGATGGATGGCTGGGTGAGCACGGCTGGGTGGGTGAGCATGGATGGATGACTGGGGGAGCACGGCTGGGTGGGTGAGCATGGATGGATGGGTGAGCATGGATGGATGGATGGGTGAGTGCGCACGGCTGCGTGGGTGAGCATGAATGGATGGATGAATGGGTGAGCACGGCTGGGTGGGTGAGCATGGATGAGCATGCATGGCTGGATGGGTGAGCATGGATGGATGGATGGGTGAGCATGGATGGATGGGTGAGCATGGATGGATGGAAGGGTTGGTGAGGGTGGATTGGGTGAAGATGGGTGGGGGGTGGATGGCTGGGTGGGTGGTGGATAGCTGGGTGATGATCGCTGGATTTATGGTGGGGTGGTTGCTAACTGTCACTAAGCAGTGCTGTGGGCATTACACATCGCCCACAGCGATGCAGCACCTCCTCTCTCCCCCCTCTCTCCTCTCGCAATGCACCGATCGGTGCAGAGAGGAGAGAGAAAAGCCGGCGCTTCCGTTGGCTTGTTTACATGTGATTTGACGGCGCGATCACGTGGTAAAAGCCGCTCACAGCGGCCATTCACCGCGATCCGTGATCAGTCGGTCCCCCGGACCCGACGGTCACAGATGTTCTGGGAGGACGTCAATAGACGTCCTCCCAGAATTAAGCAACCGCCCTGTAGACATCTTTTGTCTATAGGGCGGTTGTTAAATGGTTAAAGAAGGTTTGGGGGATATGGGTTATGACTGTGCGGAATAGGTAGGTTAATTTGTGCAGAATCAGCATTTTTAGTGAGGCTATTCTCCCCAATGTGGAGAGATATTGCATCCGCAGCTCCTGCAAAAGCAGGTGCAATTGTTTTAAGAAACATTTGCAGTTGAGGTCATAGAGTTGAGATTGTACGCGTGGTATCTTAATCCCAAGGTAAGGGATAGCTTGGGTGGCCCATGCATAAGGGAGTTCGTTTTTTAAATGGATGAGTTGCTTCGGAGGGATGTTTAGTGGGAGGACCGTGGATTTGGAGGCTTTCAATTTATAGTACGAAACTTCAGTGAAGTGTTGGAGAGTTTCATGGATCACGTGGAGGGACTGTTCTGGATTTGAAACCATGAGAATGGTATCATCAGCAAAGAGGCTGACCTTATGATCCATACCTTGGTGAGAGATACCTTGGATTCGCGAGTCCTGTCTAATTTTGGTGGCTAAAGGTTCCATCCATAAGTAGGGCAAAAATAATGGGAGAGAGGAGGCAACCTTGACGTGTGCCATTGGTGATCATAAACGGTTTTGAGAGCATTCCATCAGTTAGAACCTTGGCCGAGGGTTTGGAGTAGAGGGAGAGGATTGCGTTTTGGAATCTACCTGTAATCCCAAATTTTTGTAGGGTTCCTTGCAGAAACCTCCAGTGAACCCTATCAAACGCCTTCTCCACCTCTAAGGACAGGAGCAGAGAAGGCGTTCAAGATTGGGTGGTTTGGTGTAGTAGATTTATTACCCTTCTTGCAGCATCAGGGGCTTGTCTGTCTGGGACGAAGCCAACTTGGTCCAGGTGAATGAGTTCCGTGAGCAGGGGTTGCAGTCCGGTGGCTAGTATTTTGGCGTATAGTTTTATGTCAGTGTTTAGGAGCGATATTGGTCTGTAGTTTGAAGTGATAGAGGGGTCCTTGTCGAGCTTTGGTATGGTCACAATGGTAGATCGTAACATATCAATCGGGAAGGTGGCAGAGGAGGATGCAGCATTGAAGAGGGTAGCAAGTCTGGGTATCAAGAGATCGGCAAGTTTTTGGTAATACTCGTTGCAGTATCCATCTTCGCCTGGAGCTTTGTTAGTGGGAAGTGACTTGATCGCGTACATAACTTCTAAAGAGGAGAAGGGAAGGGCTAGATGGGCTTGTTGGGTCTGTGATATTGTTGGGAGGTCGACCGAGGTTAGGAAGTCTTGGATTTGAGACTCCGTAGGCTGAGGGGTGTGTGGGTCTTCCATCAAGTTATAAAGGGAGTGGTAGTTATCTCTGAAAGCGTCCGCTATCTGTTGTGGATTGGTCAGGGGCTTTTTGGTGGTGGGGTGGTGGATCAAAGAGATTTTAGGTTTGGCGGTTTGAGTTTTAATTTGTCGGGCGAGTAGGGCACTGGTTATGTTGCTCAAAGCATAAAAGTTGGCCTTCCTTTTTCGGAGGGAGATTTCATAGTTGTATAAAAGAAGTGCTCTAAGTTTTTGTCTCCAATTGGTGAGCTCGTTTGATACTTGTTGTGAAGGGGAAAGTTTGTTTGCTGTTTCAAGGAGGTCAATTTTGGTTAGTGCCTCGTCAATACGCCGTGTCCTCTGCCTCTTAGCATGGCTATGAAGCTTAATGAGTACTCCTCTCATGTAAGCTTTATAGGCTGCCCATAGTGTAAAACAGTTCATATCTGGGTGATCATTAAGGTCAAAAAATTTCAGATGCTCTTCCATGAGGGTCTTCAGAATGTCAGGGTCTGCTAAAAGAGAGGGGTTGAGTCTCCATAGGTTTGTCGACTTGGTCGAGCGAGGTCCAACTGATAGGAATATAGGGGCATGGTCTGACCATGAGATTTGCCCAATTGTAGAGTCTGTGATTTTTTGGAGAGACAGTTTGTCCACCAGGAAGAAGTCAATGCGGGAATAAGAAAGTTGTGAGGAAGAGACGTATGAAAAGTCTTTCTCCGAACTGTGCTGGCATCTCCACACATCATAAAGTCCTAGTTTTCGACTCACTGGGTTGAGAGCTGGTCTGTGGTGAAGTGGTTTTAGTGTCCATGGCTGGGTCCCCAACGAGGTTGAAGTCTCCACCCATGATTAGTCGAGTGTTGTTGGAATGGCGCACTTTCTTGTGTAATCTCTTGAAGAATTGGAGTTGTTGTTTGTTCAGCCCTTATGCATTCACCAATGTGTAGGTAGTGATATCTAGCGAGCAGGAGACTATGAGAAACCTTCCGATGGGGTCTATCGTGGTTTGGTGCACAGTGACTGGTATCTTTGAAAGCTATTGGGACTCCGTTTCTCTTTTTCTCATTGGAAGCCAAAAGTACCCGCGCGTAGTTCTTCAGACAGAACTCAGGGGTGTTGAGACTGGAGAAGTGGGTCTCCTGGATCATGAGGATGTCTGCTTGCATCTTGTTCGCTTCTCTGAGGAGGGAGGATAGTTTCTGGGGTAAGTTTAGTCCCCTAGCATTGGGGGAAACAATTTTGAAAGGCATGTTCCTGAGGTTGTGATGAGCCTTAGGTTCGCAGCTGGCGATCAATCCCGGTGAGTTATGGGAGAGAGGGAAATCCTGGTACTGGATACAGGGGAAACATAAAAAGTGTGAGCCTGGGACAGAAAGGTTGTCACAGGCTCAATGGGTAGCTAACCGAGCTGCTCTATCGGTTAAATGGGGGGTAACCGGGTCTACCTAAACCAAAGAATCAAGGTAGGACCAAGGTAACAGTTCAGGCAGGCAGGCGTAGCTGATTGGAGTTGTAGGCTGTCAGCATTGTTGCTTAAGGAGATAACCGGACCTTCTTCGTGGGATTACTTGGGTTGTTGCGACACACTAGTATCCATCGGTGAGCTGGAGTGGCCCTGCATAGTGGTAGGATCTACAGACAGAATATGCCATGAGTGCAGAAGTCTGAGACCCTCTTGAAGAGTGCGCACTACAAAGGTTTTGTTCAAGTGTGTGACCAGCAGCTTGTTGGGGAATCCCCATTTGAAGGGGATTTTGTGATTCACCAGGGCTTTGGTGATTGTCGCGAGTTGGCGACGGTTATCCATCGTTGCCTTCAATAAGCCTGCATAGAGGTTGATGGCATTGAAGGGGTCAGGTAACTTGTTGGAGTGCCTTGCTGCATACATCATGCGCTCCTTGGTATTGAAAAAATGGATGCGGGCGAATACATCCCTGGGTGTGGAGGGAGCTAGGTAAGGGGGCTTTGGCAGTCCATGCACCCTGTCAATATCAAGCTCTTTATGGGTCAGATCAGGGATAAGGGTGTGCATTAGGGTTTGCAAGAAATTTTTCAAATCCGCCTGCTGGACTGATTCAGGAACATTCTGGAATTTAATGTTGTTCCTTCTGGAACGATCTTCTAATTCTGGCAGTTTTACGTGGATTAATTGTAGGTCACCCCGTCTGGCTTCAATCATGTGAATGCGCTTGTCCTGGTGCTGTACTGTGTCAGCTATGAAGGAGACTGCTGAGGAGAGGTCTGTAAATAGGGAATGCCTTAGTGACTGGAGCATAGCTTTAATGGTTTGTTAAGACACAGGCTGATCAGAGGCTGGGAATTCATCTAAGGCAGAGCGGAGCTGTGAGGGAGGAGGGGTGAGAGTGCAGGGCTGAGCTGTCTCAGGTTCTGCTGTCCTCAATCTAGATTTTGCTGGGCTAGATGTGGAAGGAGATGTAGGCGGAGAGGACTCACCCTTGGTGTTAGGAGGGGTGGATGTCCCGGATCCAAGGCTGATGTCCCTGCTGGGGAGTGTGTGGAGCCACGCTGTGTCTTCTGTGAAGCCGCCGGCGCCATCTTGGCTGTCTGTGAGGGCCGGTGGGGGGAAGAATTCGGTCAGTTTTTTAGGAGGTTTGTACTCTTTCCTCCGCTTTGACATCGCTGCTGGAGACAAGGAGTCGTTCGTTGTGGTATTCGGTCCGGTGGTCAGCCGCTGAGCGGTAGCTATCGCTGACTGTGCCCAGGAGCTGTAAGCTTAAGCTGCCATTCACAGCGCCGTCAGACTACGCCCCATGTATTGTATATTTAGGCTTGAGCTATTGAACTCTGTACACAATAATGTTTTTTTTTCCCAGCAAAACAGATAACGAGAGCCTGGAAAAACTATAACATAAATCAGAGATCCCGATCTACAATATATGCATATGTAAAATATATTTAAACAATATTTTACTGGTTAGTGCTTCATAATATAAAAAAGAAAGATAAAACCTTTTACTTCTCCCATACCTCTCCCCTCCTCTGGCACTCCTTTGTCCATTACATGCAGCACTCACCAACCCCCAAACCTTCCAGTGTATCCTTATCTTCATTTATTGATCCACCATACTCCTTTACCGATCTTACCCACAATCCTACACCCTCACACTTCCTGGATATATATATATATATATATATATATATATATATATATATATATATATATATATATATATACTATATTACCAAAAGTATTGGGACACCTGCCTTTACACCCAAATGAACTTTAATGGAATTCCAGTCTTAGTCCTTAGGGTTCAATATTGAGTTGGCCCTCCCTTTGCAGCTATAACAGCTTCAACTCTTCTGGGAAGGCTGTCTACAAGGTTTAGGAGTGTCTATGGGAATGTTTGACCATTCTTCCAGAAGGGCATTTGTGAGGTCAGGCACTGATGTTGGATGAGAAGGCCTGGCTCGCAGTCTGCGCTCTAATTCACCCCAAAGGTGTTCTATCGGTGACTCTGTACAGGCCAGTCAAGTTCCTCCACCCCAAACTCGCTAATCCATGTCTTCATGGACCTTGCTTTGTGCACTGGTCCAAATCATTTGGTGGAATGGGGAAATATGGTGTGGGATAGTTTCTCCGGGGTTGGGCCTGGCCCCTTAGTTCCAGTGAAGGGAACTCTTAAGGCGTCAGCATACCAAGACATTTTGGACAATTTCATGCTCCCAACTTTGTGGGAACAGTTTGGGGATGGTCCCTTCCTGTTCCAACATGACTGCACACCAGTGCACAAAGCAAGGTCCATAAAGACATGGATGAGCAAGTTTGGGGTGGAGGAACTTGACTGGCCTGCACAGAGTCACAGATAGAACACCTTTGGGGTGAATTAGAGCGCAGACTGCGAGCCAAGCCATCTCATCCAACACTAGTGTCTGACCTCACAAATGTGATTCTGGAAGAATGGTCAAACATTCCCATAGACACTCCTAAACCTTGTGGACAGCCTTCCTAGAAGAGCTAAAGTGGTTATAGCTACAAAGGGTGGGCCAAATCAATATTTAGCCCTACGGACTAAGACTGTGATGCCATTTAAGCTCATGTGCGTGTAAATTAAATCAGTGTTCCACATGTCAGTGAAGTCACTGTGGTAGCTGCCTCAGTGCCAGAAGAGACAGATTTGAACCGAGAGATCTGGGACGGAAAGATCTCTTCCCTCTCAGGTCACATGGTGACCGGTGGCAGATCCCCCCAATCATCTAATCAAACTCAAACCAATCAATAATCAAACGTTAACAAATTTAAAACGGTGGCGCAGCGTGCTCCATTTGAGGCAGACAGACTCACAGGGGCCATAATTTTGACCAAATTGACCTAGCAATATACAACACATTTCTTATACCTGAGCAGTGAGACGCAGGTTGCTGAAACGGATCAAGAATTATACATTTTCCAATATACAAAAGAGTGACTCCGTTGAATATCTTCCCTGAGGAAGGGTCTGATAGGGACCCGAAACGTTTAACGTTGGAGGATACTGGGACATTGATTACCATCTTCCCTTTCCTGGACAACAGACTGTTCCTCATCATTATCTAAGCTATATACACATAATTATATATGGTCAACCTTGTGACATACCTCTTTGACTATTTGATCCGTCATACATAGATATGATCCAATTTTATGTTGTACAGGGTCTGTTTTTTACAAATGTACCCTATTTTAAAATAAAATATATTCTATGATCAAATCTGATTAAGTGTGGTGGTTTGCTGCCTAATTGAAAGTCCCATTAAAGGGGGATCATTTTCTTTCTAACTGAACATGTGCGTGTAAAGGCAGGTGTCTCAATACTTTTGACAATGTAGTGTAGTTACATAGTTATTCTGACTTAAAAAAGGTACAAGCCTATCTAGTTCAACCAATAAAAGGGAAAAAAAGATAAATATATGTGACCTAAAGGTAGACCTTCAAATATATAGACTGAGGTGTCAAATTATAATATTTGCATATCATTGACCTACCTGTTTCTTCTTTATATTTTTTTAGTTGTGAAGTGAGTTCCTTGACTGAAAAAAATATATATATTAATTAATTGATTAATTAACAAAAATAAAATAATAAATAATGAACACTTGAAGAGAATATTATGTATACAAAAATAAGAATTTTCCGTCATACAGTACAAGCCAGAGAGGAGAAAAATTGATCTTTTAATTTTTTTAGGGGATTTGTGAGTCCCAGATCGGGGTCTAAAGTCCAGAGGCTTCAAAGAGCTTTGGGAAGGAACTAATCCTGTGTCTGGGTCTTACTGACAACTAACAAGCTGCTTCTGCAGGTGTGCACACAGCCTTCACATCCTACCGTGTTTCCCCGAAAATAAGACCGGGTCTTATATTAATTTCTGTTACAAAAAATACACTAGGGGGATGTCTTATCTATGTCCCCTGTCTTCTCTCCCCCTGTCAGCTCAGGAGTCATCATTATGACATCTTTAATCTCAAAAATAAACAAAAATATGTCATCCATTTTGTAAAAATATTATGTATTGTCCAGTGAATCTCCTTTTGTAACTTTGTTGAAAATACCTTATTTATATCGCCACTGGGTGATGCACTGGAGCTCTTCTTCCCCGCTCGGGGCACCACCGAGGGAAGGGCCGAGATGCTGGCTGATGTCAGCCCCACTCCAAGCACTGCAGAGGGAGGGACCGCTGACGTCAGCCGGGAGGAGAGGAGAAGGAGATCTCCAGCGGGTCAAGTGAGCTCACAGCAGAGCTGTAAATAGGGTATTTTCGACAATAAGGTTCAAAAGGAGACACAGTGGACATTATATAATCTTTTTATTGGGCTTATTTTCAGGGTAGGGCTTATATTGCAGTCCTCCCCGAAAATCAGGCTAAGTCTTATTTTCGGGATAGGGCTTATTTTCAGGGGAAACACAGTAAGACCTTTGCCATAGTTTAGGGCAGCCTTTCTCAACCTTTTCAACACAGAGGAACCCTTGAAATTATTCTCCAGTCTCGGGGAGCCCCTGCTAAAAATTAAAAATCTACAACTCATGATACATTAGTGTGATGGTCAATGGGAAGAATGCTCCTTACACTTGTGGTCATTGGGGAGAATGTTCCTTACACTTGTGGTCATTGGGAAGAATTTTCCTTACACTTGTGGTCATTGGGAAGAATGCTCCTTACACTTGTGGTCATTGGGAAGAATGCTCCTTACACTTGTGGTCATTGGGAAGAATGCTCCTCACACTTGTGGTCATTGGGAAGAATGCTCCTTACACTTGTGGTCATTGGGAAGAATGCTCCTTACACTTGTGTTCATTGGGAAGAATGCTCCTTACACTTGTGGTCATTGGGAAGAATACTCCTTACACTTGTGATCATTGGGAAGAATGCTCCTTACACTTGCGGTCATTGGGAATAATGCTCCTTACACTTGTGGTCATTGGGAAGAATGCTCCTTACACTTGTGGTCATTGGAAAGAATGCTCCTTACACTTGTGGTCATTGGGAAGAATGTTCCTTACACTTGTGGTCATTGGAAAGAATGCTCCTTACACTTGTGGTCATTGGGAAGAATGTTCCTTACACTTGTGGTCATTGGGAATAATGCTCCTTACACTTGTGGTCATTGGGAAGAATGCTCCTTACACTTGTGGTCATTGGAAAGAATGCTCCTTACACTTGTGGTCATTGGGAAGAATGCTCCTTACACTTGTGGTCATTGGGAAGAATGTTCCTTACACTTGTGGTCATTGGGAAGAATTACCCCCCTTACAGATAGCTAAAAAGATCAATGATGTCATTGGGAATTTATCTGAGAGGTGGACATTGACCATTGCTCAAGGAACCCCTAGCAACCTTTGGAGGAACCCTATGGTTCCATAGAACCCTGGTTGAGAAACCTTGGTTTAGGGCTTCATCTGGGAGACAGGAGGTCCCCTGCCCAGACCAGGATGAGAGTGCAAAGTGAGCCCAGTGGGTGCAGCTGGGAGCTGCAAGAGGTACAGAGGTGTAAGTAAGCACAGTAGTGCTTTGTAATGGTTGGAGGGACCAGCAAAAGGTCTGCATTTGAGGCCTGAGCAGCAGTGCTGCAAGTCCGAGCCAGGAGGCCAATGACATTTTCATTTGTATGTGATTTAAAGGTGGAAACCCCTGTGAGGGCAACAGTTTATTTTGTGATTTTTTTTTTACTTTGGCTGGATCTCACTGGAAAGCTCTATTACCATGGAGTGAATTTCATACATACTGTACATACATACACTGATACATGCTTCACAGGGGCAGACTGACAATAGGAGATCATGGGGCCCCCAGGTTTAAAGATGGCCACCGGCAGCCATCTTTATAATGCAATATTAATTTGACAGGGCCGCGTAGTGGAGCACCAAGCTCGGTGACATGCAGAGTGGCAGCAAACTTAAAGTTGGCAACCCAATAAAAGCACCAGAAGCCTCTCATGGGAAGTACCATCTTCACAGTATCATAGGGGCCCCTACCAAGGAGATGGTGATCTGTGGCCTGCACAGCTTGACGTGGCACACAGTGGGTGTGGCTAAATTATGCTGCATATTGGATGTAGCTTCTAATTCTAATTGGGAATGTTAGTCTGATTTTTTAAAGCTTTTTTTGATGAGGCTGCACTGATGGGCACTGGTGAGGCAGAAATGATAGACACTAATGAGGTTGCACTGATGGATGCTGATGAGGCTGCACTGATGGGGGCTGATGAGGTTGCACTGATGGGTGCTGTTAAGGCTGCACTGATGGGCACTGATGGGGCAGCTCTTATAGGCACTGATGAGGCTGTGCTGATGAGGCTGCACTGATGAGGCTGTACTTATGGGGTGGCACTGATGGGCACTGATGAGGCTGCACTGATGGACACTGATGAGGCTGCACTGATTTGCACTGATTAAGATGCACTGATGGGCACTGATGAGGCTGCACTGATGGGCACTGATAGGGCTACACTGATATGCGCTGATGAGGCTGCACTGATGGGCATTAATGAGGCTGCACTGATGTGTGCTGATGAGGCTGCACTGATGTGCACTGCTGAGGCTGCACTGATGGGCAATGGTGAGGCTGCACTGATGAGGCTGCACTGATGTGAGCTGGCGAGGATGCACTGATGGGCACTGATGAGGTTGCACTGATGGGCACTGATGAGGCTGCACTGATGAGGGTGCACTGATGGGCACAGACTAGGCTGAACTGATGGGCACAAATGAGGATGCACTGATGGGCACTGATGATGCTACACTGATGGGCACTGATGAGGCTGCACTGATGAGCACTGTTGGGACTGCACTGATTATCAGTGTCAATGTTCACTTTACATAAGCCGGTTATCGGCTCTCCTCTCCCTTCCTCATGCTTTCAGCATGAGGAAAGGATAGCGGATAACCGCCTTCTGTTTACATCGTGATCAGATGTGATTGGACACAGCCTTTTATTTTTATTTATGAGGCTGCACTGATGGGCATTGATGAGGCTGCACTGATGGGTGCTGATGAGGCTGCACTGATGGGGCCTGATGAGGTTGCCCTGATGGCATTGATGAAGCTACACTGATGTGCACTGATTAGGCGGCAATGATGTGTGCTGATGAGGCTGCACTGATTTGTGCTCATGAAGATGCACTGATGGGCACTGATGAGGCTGCACTGATGGACACTGGTAAGGCTGCACTGATATGAACTGATGAGGCTGCACCGATGGGCTTTAATGAGGCTGCACTGATGTGTGATGATGAGGTTTCACTGATGGGCACTGACGAGGCTGCACTGATTAGTACTGATGAGGCTGTACTGATGGGCACTGATGAGGCTACACTGATGGGCGCTGATGAGGATGCACTGATGGGCAATGGTGAGGCTACACTGATGGGCGCTGATGAGGCTGCACTGATGGGCAATGATGAGGCTGCACTGATGAGGCTGCACTGATGGGCACTGATGAGGCTGCTCTGATGGGCATTAATGAGGCTCCACTGATGTGTGCTGATGAGGCTCTACTGATGTGGGCTGATGAGGCTGCACTGATGTGGGCTGATGAGGCTCTACTGATGTGTGCTGCACTGATGATCACTGATGAGGCTGCACTGATGGGCGCTGATGGGCACTGATGAGGCTACACTGATGGGCGTTGATGAGGCTGCACTGATGGGCACTGGTGAGCACTGTTGGGACTGCACTGATTATCAGTGTAAATGTCCCCTTTACATAAGCCAGTTATTGGCTCTCCTCTCCCTTCCTCGTGCTGTCAGTGTGATGAAAGGATAGCTGATAACCGCCTTCTGTTTACATCGTGATCAGATGTGATTGGACACAGCTGATCATGTGGTAATGAGCCGCTGATTGGCTCTTTACCTCAATCTGTGATCAGCCATGTCCGGAGGATATTGTCACAGAGTGCGGCGGGCGCGATCACAGGAGGATGTCACATGACAGCCTCCGAGACCTGGTCTTCTGTGCTGTAGCTGTCATACCATTAACTGTCAACTGCCGAGCTTGGTCTCTACGTGTGTGGTGGGGGTGTGTAAATTTAAGCCGCATCCCACTGCCTGATCTGAGGCTGAGCCCAGCAGTTCTCTGGCTGGCTTCAGACTGCGCATGCACAGTTCAGAATCACAGACAAGCATATTTCTTCTAAAGTGTTTTATCGCCAGCCGCTCATGAGTTGTGACCGGGCCAGGACGTATTTAACCACTTGCTGACCGTGCCACTGCCGAATGACAGCTACAGCCCAGAAGGCCAGTTCTTTTTTTTTTACCAAAGTGTTTACCGCCATTTGTGAGTTGTGGTCGGCCAGGGCGGCAAGGGAACCATATGTACTCAACACTCCCTTCCCCCTTGTCTTGCCCGCAGAAATCGCAGGTGCAGCAGAATGCGGGTAGCAGGGCCAGAAATTGTGATGCCAGGCCAGGCTACTGCTGAGCAAGGCAAGTACTCTTAATGTGCCTCCTCACCTATTGTGGTGTTTGAGGGAGCTCAGGGAGATTCACAGCACCGGGTATGCAGAGAAAGCAAACCGACCGAAGCAAAAATAAAATAGGCGAAGGGCAGGCATGACTGGGTCAGCAGGGTAGTACAGCAGCCAGTGGGTTAATGGTAAAGTGGCCAGGGGTCGGAAAGGGCCTGTAGGCATTGATTGGTGTAGATAATGCTAAGGAGGGGCAAGGACTGTGGGGTCATGAAGTCTGAGGGGCACTTTGAGGCAGATGGACAACGAAGACGATTCCCATCCTCCCACCCTGTAGACTTGTGGGGTGGTTGTACTGTTGTGGCGGTTGGGGTCCTTGGAGGCATCCAAATTTTGCTGTGTAAAATCAGAATAAGGACCCGTCTATGGTATAGCGTCCTATGGTTGATCCCAGTTAACGGTGGTTTGACGGAATTCATGGAGATGGAGGTGTCAATGGGAAATTTAGTATTGTCCTCAAGCCGATGTTCTGCAGCTGAGGACCTTCAAGTGGTTCCACAGATACAAAGTTTGTGTTGGTTTCGGTAGTGCTTCCAAGGATCGGCAACCTGGGGGTCATTATTGTTATTGTTCTATATTTCTGTTCTAAGGAATGTTGATATACTGTTTATTGATAATAAATGGCCGCTACGGCCCACTTTACTCCAAAAGCGTGTCAGTCGTATCATTTTAGTGATAAGTGAAAAGTGGGGTTCACTGGGCTGTTAAAGTCTAAGGAAGCACATCCAGCACTACCTCCGGTGTGCCTTAGTCATGCAGATGTGGGAGGTGTGCTGGCTGTAAGGCTGAAAAGGAGCCAGTGCAGTGACCTCTCTTATCAAGCCCGAGAAGAGGAGGGGGAGAGCACGGGGAGGATCAGAGAGGCATCTGTGCTTAGGCTAGACATTAGAGCAGCCTTTCTAAACCTTTTCAACACCGAGGAACCCTTGATATGATTCTCCAGTCACAGGGAACCCCTGCTAAAAATTAAAAATCTACAACTCATGACTAGTGTTGAGCGAACCCGGACTGTAACGTTCGGGTCCGTACCGAACTTTAGGGTGTCCGTGGCACGGACCCGGACCCGGACATTTCAAAAATCGTTCGGCCCAGGCACGGTGCCTGTGGGATTTCAAGCCATGCCTGGGCTTGCAATGTCAGGCCCAAGCGAGTTGTGATCAGTACTCAACATCTAAAAATTAAAAATCGTCCCCAAGGGACACTGACCTCTTAGTATAGTTCCCAAGGAGCCACAACTTTTCCAAATCTTTCCGACGAGATTACAGATCGGATTCGTGTCTACGGAGAGACTAGGAGGGGCACGAGAGGGGGAGGAGAAGAGCCCGAACTATTCTCTCCAGTGACGTGACCGAGGAAAAGTCGGAATGTCGGTCGTGTGGAGGGT
>BLSH010092648.1:392071-404070 GCA_018402905.1 Glandirana rugosa
TCACATTCCTTGTAAGAAGGGTTACTGGTGTTCACATTCCGAAGAATGTTCCTTACACTTGTGGTCATTGGGAAGAATGTTCCTTACACTTATGGTCATTGGGAAGAATGCTCCTTACACTTGTGGTCATTGGGAAGAATGCTCCTTACACTTGTGGTCATTGGGAAGAATGTTCCTTACACTTGTGGTCATTGGAAAGAATGCTCCTTACACTTGTGGTCATTGGGAAGAATGCTCCTTACACTTGTGGTCATTGGGAAGAATGCCCCTTACACTTGTGGTCATTGGGAAGAATGTTCCTTACACTTGTGGTCATTGGGAAGAATGTTCCTTACACTTGTGATCATTGGGAAGAATGCTCCTTACAGATCGCTAAAAAGATCAATGGTGTCATTGGGAATTTATCTGAGAGGTAGAAATTGGCCATTGCTCAAGGAACCCCTAGCAACCTCTAAAGGAACCCTGGGATTCCATGGAACCCTGGTTGAGAAAGCCTGCATTAGAGTATACAGTGACAGGCTGGATCGTGGTGTGATGGCAGGTGCATAGCCGTGGACAACAGTTTTGAGAATGACACAAATATTAATTTTCAGAAAGTCTACTGCCTCAGTTTTTATCATGGCAATTTGCATATACTTCAGAATGGTATGAGGGTTGATCAGATGAATTGCAATTAATTGCAAAGTCCCTCTTTGCCATGAAAACAAACTTAAGCCCATAAAAAAACATTTCCACTGCATTTGTGAAGAAGGCTTCAGGACGCCCAAGAAAGTCCAGCAAGCGCCAGGACCATCCCTACAGTTAGCTTGGTCAGGATTGGCAACAGGCAGGAGTGAGGACATCGGCACACCCAGTGAGGAGAAGGCTTTTGAAGGATGGCCTGGTGTCAAGAAGGGCAGCGAAGAAGCCACTTCACTCCAGGAAAAACATCAGCGACAGACTGATATTCTGCAAAAGGTACAGGGATTGGACTGCGGGTTGTTTGAGACATCCAAAAAAAAAAAAACATCAGTCCTGTGTCGTGCCAACAGTAAAGCATCCTAAGACCATTCATGTGTGGGGTTAGGGCTCACTCACAAATTTGCCTAAGAACACAGCCATGAATGGTACTAAAATATCCTCTGAGAGCAACTCCTCCCAACCATCCATGAACAGTTTGGTGAGGAACAATGCATTTTCCAGCATGATGGAGCACCTTGCCATAAGGCAAAAGTGATAACTAAGTAGCTAGGTGAACATAACATTGAAAATTTGGGTCCATGGCCAGGAAACTCCCCAGAACTTAATCCCACTGAGAACTTGTGGTCAATCCTCAAGAGTCAGGTGAACAAAAACCCCACAAATTCTGATAAACTCCAAGCATGGATTATGCAAGGATAGGCTGCCACCAGTCAGGATGTGGCCCAGAAGTTGATTGACAGCATTGCCAGGGTGAATTGTAGAGGACTTGAAAAAGAAGGGTTAACACTACAAATATTGACTCTTTGCATATACATTAATTGTCAATAAAAGCCTTTGACACTTATGAAATTATTGTAATTATACTTCAGTATACCATAGAAACATCTGACAAAAAGATCTAAAAACACTGAGCCAGCCACTTTGTGAAAACTAATATTTGTGTCATTCTCAAAACATTTGGCCATGGCTGTACTCACTGCTCTTCTACGTATTTATACATAAATGAGTGTGGGAAGGAGAGCAGAGTCAGCAGTGTGCAGCTGCTCGGGGAACCAGCAGATCAGGCCAGTAGGGCTCCCTCACCATGTATCTGCTCCAGATGTTTGGCAACACAGTCAGGGGCGGGTCCCCTATTGGCCCCTGGCCCTCGGGCAGCACCCGATATGGCCAAATTGTCAGTCCGCCCCTGTGTGCTTCATACACTGAGCCCTCAGATCCAGATTTTACTTCATATATTAGGAAAAAAAACAAATATGTGAATAACAATACAGGATCCTGAGCCCTTACCATTGCTCCTTAGATGTGATACTTCCATTGTGAAGTTGTTTTCTATGGAAGAAAAAGAAAAATATAGGAAATAAACCTTCAGTTTGTGAAGACTAACTCTGAGTTTCATATTCTGTGTTGCTTAATTCAGCATTCATGTTTGCTTGTCTCATGACCTAGAACTGATACTGACTTTATCCTGCCTATCAATTTGGTTCCTCATGGACTACCCAATAATGCTCATTATTGACCTATCTATGTGCTGATCCTGGCTTTTCCCCAGACCATTTCCAGTTGCTCATTCTGGCTTATCCTTCCTGCAACTACCATTTCTCTGACTATTTATAAAACCAACAATTTCTCTTAACCTATCCAGCTTTTTTGAGGTCCCCTACAACTGTGCTTGCCACCTGCATCCTGACAATGCCTGCCCATTAAAGAATCAGGACTTGTAACCTGTCCAACCACCGTATAAACTGAGATCTGTAATCTGTGACTTTAACTGGTTTCCTTTAGACACAAGATTGCTTTTAAATTTGGATGAAAACAAACAATAAGCTGACATTTTCACACCTATAGAAATTTAACTACAGACATTAGGTTTTGTGTTCTGCTTCTTCAGGTAAGATGTCCAGAGAAATCACCTACCCTATGCTTTCTCTCCTCATCAGGAGCTAGTACTGTCCCCGACAGACGGGCACCATTCTCTACGCTGCCCACTTGGATAAAGTGCACCAAACCTGGGAGCCAGGGCCTTAAATTGGCTCGGGCTGACCCAAGATGGCTGCTGGAGTCTCATGGGGTGGCAGCATCCAATAGGATAGCTTCCCCAGTGATCCAAGAAAACCATAGATGAACCCTGTTCCTCTTTACTTCCTCCTCCAACAACAATGCCACTGCAGGAGAGCGCCACCTGTCATGGAGAAATTAGACTGCACCTCCCTACAAGCCTGTTGAGATAATTGCATCAGCATTTGATATATGGATCAAAACTATGGTTACATATGATTAAATTATAAATATCATGGACTTACTTGTTTCCTGTTCATTGTTTTCTACTTGTAAGCTGAGTTCCTTGACTGCAAAACAGTTGAATTATGTTTGAAGAGCAAAATAAAGTTTATCTTGAATCAATGAACAAAAATTATTATCTGTAAATGCTTCATGTAAAAACATGCCCCTTTTATCAATGATTCTATCAGATTTCATATCTTTACTTTTATTTATCCTTGATAGAAATTGTAGATATACTTTAGAATGGCAGGAACCCTTTAAGTATGGGTTTCAATCTTACATGTGGCACCCTCCTAGTATAGGATGCTAGGTAAATTTAGTTTTTGGCTTGCTCTGTAATCAGACGAGCAGTGATCATATGCCTTGGTCTGATCATAGTTTCACAGGCTAGGTGTTCGATTGTTTTCCCCTGCCTCTGGGAGAAGCTTCCAGAGCTTAGGTTGGGAAATTCAAATGACTAGCCGGGATATTTACCATGTCCTGGCCAATCCCTTAGAAGGAATGCCCAGAAGGTGGTCTGGGAGGTGCTAAAAAGCCTGAAGCCCTAGGCAGATGGTCTTCTTCCTGTGAATCCCTCAGGGGCTGCCTGCCCCTGAAGCACCTCCGGACTTAATACTGGACCTCCCTATCAAGGGATTGAATCTGAGGACCTGGCTGACTCCCCTGTAGAGACATATCTCATGGTCCTCAGCTATGAGTCTTTAACTATACTGAAGCTATCTCATGGTCCCCAGCTATGAATCTTTAACTATTCTGGAGCTATCTCATGGTCCCCAGCTATGAGTCTTTAACTATTCTGGAGCTATCTCATGGTCCCCAGCTATGAGTCTTTAACTATTCTGGAGCTATCTCGTGGTCCACAGCTATGACATTTTAACCAATCTGGAGCTAACCAGCTATGAGTCTTTAGCTAGACTCTTAATTTGATTCATGAGTTGCAAGAGTAATTTGCTTGATTCCCCGATCCTGATTTCCCACCCTATAGGAAAGACAGTAATTCATTTTAGTGGCTATATTAGCTGCTAGAGATAATTGCATGCAGAATCCAGCAGGCTGGTTGTACCCAAGTTGACCAGTTGATCAACTTCGTACATTTAGCCTGCCCATACATGGTTCGAATCACGGCCGGTTTAGCAGGAACCGGCCGAGATTTGAACCATCTATGGTCGGCTTTAGTCATGAGCACTAAAGGAATAATGGTGTTCTGGAGTGTCTGCTGTGCCAAACCTGGTTTGCCATGGTCCTTTTCAGGCAGAAAGGCCATATCAGGTAAATCTGTAGTGAGATAAGAATACAGACAAGGCCCTGTAAGGATCCATAACAAATAAGTCATGATAGTGTAGTGTGCCTGTTTTTTTTTTTTAGACATATTTTATTAAGTTTATCAGTTTACGTAAAATGAAAAATTAAAGTTACATGTAGCATACAGATACCATACTGAGTTTAGGGGGGAGGGGAGGAAGGGTAAGGGCAAGGGTAAGGGGGGATGGTGGGGAGTAGGGGAGGGAGGAAAGGGGGGGCAGGGGATGGGGAGGGGAGACCAAGGTGGGGACCTTACTTGAGTATAAACACAAGTGTAAGCAAGAAGTAAAAACATAGTCAATCTTAGACAGTGATTAACAGCATGTTACCTCTACCATATATTCCAATAACTTGTTCGGGAGGCTTGGGTAAGCTCTTGGGGGGGTGCTCATTTTAAATGTCTTCAAAAAGGTTGTTATGTTGTTATTCCCAGACATCTACTGGAAGAGTCATTGCATGCAGGAGGCACGTTGGTCAACCTCCTTGAATCAAGTTAGGATTATCCTCAGTGGTAAATTGAATGCATTCAAACACCGTAGATGGGTTTCCAGACACATGGATGTAGAGAGTCTCAAAATCTCAAAGCTGATATGTAGGCACCCTAATATGTATGTTTATATTTCCAATGTCTATTGATATTGTAAATGCATTCATTCCTTCAGTGCCAAGACTTAATATGGACGCTACTTGCAGTTTACCCTACTGACAGCCTATGCAGAGGAATGTCAGCATTACTAAGTGAGCATATTATGTTTTCCTGAATCTCTACCCCTGACCAGCACCTGACCAGATAAGATGCTTGATAGGAACAAATGAACGGACCCAAACACGGACGTTTCAAAAAACATTCATGTTTGGGTTCTGGGTTCTGGTAGTTGATCACGCATGTTGAATAGCTGCAGGGCAGCCAATTAACAAGCTTTTCACTGGTTTGCCCTTAGAAGCCATCTTAGCCATGCCTACTAATGGCATGGCTGTGATTGGCCAGTGCATCATGTGACCCAGCCTCTATATAAGCTGGAGTCACTTGATGCTGCAGTCACATGCTCTCTGAGACTCTGAATAGTGTAGGGAGAGGAAGCTGCCAGCGTTTTTGTGAGGGACAGATTGCAGACATTTTAACATCTGATCCTGCATCCTGAGATTACTACTACTATTGCTCTCAAGGGACAGATTGCAGAAATTTGAGAATCGAGATTTCACATACTGCTGCTTTGAGTGACAGATTGCAAATCAAACCCTGCCTAACACAACAATCGATTCGATCGTGCACAACGATCAGATTGTGGGAGTAATTTGAGATTTCACATACTGCTGCTTTGAGTTGCAGATTGCAGATCAAACCCTGCCTAACACAACGATAGTTACGATCGTACACAACGATCAGATTGTGGGATCGTACACAACGATCAGATTGTGAGAGTAATTTGAGATTTCACATACTGCTGCTTTGAGCGATCTGACTGCACTAGGTAGAGGCTTCTGCTTAGAGGGACAGATTATTGTTCAAAAATCATTAGAAATGTTATTTACTGTAATTGCAAAATATATGTATAGTTTATACTATAAAAAAAATTGCAGTGTGCCGCTAAAGTGTTCGGGTTTGACTGGAAGAAAAGGTGGCAACCCTACATACAAGCCCTATGTAAATATTCTCAAATTCCTTAAGCGTCCATACAACTGTAATGTGTCCTCCAAGAGTGACAGGTAGATATAAATCAATTCAAATGTGTCTATAAATCCTTATAATGTCCTTCAAAAGTGCCCTTCGTGCTACAAACCCACAAACTTCCAACAGCTACCGCTTCCTCAGGAAGCCCATCCCTTATGTCGGAGGCCCCAGAGTTCTCCCTTATATCAGAGTCTGCAGAGTCCTCTCTTACAGTGTAAGGGAACTCTGTGAGTTTAGATCTAAAAGGGGAACTCTGTGGACTCTGATGTAAGGGGGACTCTTGTGATTAAATTCATATTATTAGAAATGTTATTTAATTGCAAAATATATCTAAGGTTTATACTATATAAAAAAAAAAAAATTCTGTGCGCCACTAAAGTGTTCGGGTTTGACTTGAAGAAAAAGTGGCAACCCTACTGTACAATAACCACCATTGCTGCAGGAACTGAGGACTCATGTGGGTAAAATACACAATAACCACCATTGGTGCAGGAACTGAGGACTCATGTGGTTAACCTACACAATAACCACCACTGGTGCAGGAACTGAGGACTCATGTGGTTAACCTACACAATAACCACCACTGGTGCAGGATCTGAGGACTCATGTGGTTAACCTACACAATAACTACCATTGGTGAAGGAACTGAGGACTCATGTGGTTAGCCCACACAATAACCACCATTGGTGCAGGATCTGAAGACTCATGTGGTTAACCTACACAAAAACCACCATTGCTGGAGGAACTGAGGACTCAAGTGGTTAACCTACACAAAAACCACCATTGCTGGAGGAACTGAGGACTCAAGTGGTTAACCTACACAATAACCACCATTGCTGGAGGAACTGAGGACTCACGTGGTTAACCTACACAATAACCACCATTGATGAAGGAACTGAGGACTCAAGTGGTTAACCTACACAATAACCACCATTGTTGCAGGAACTGAGGACTCAAGTGGTTAACCTACACAAAAACCACCATTGGTGCAGGAACTGAGGACTCAAGTGGTTAACCTACACAATAACCACCATTGGTGCAGGAACGGAGGACTCAAGTGGTTAACCTACACAATAACCACCATTGCTGGAGGAACTGAGGATTCAAGTGGTTTACCTACACAAAAACCACCATTGCTGGAGGAACTTAGGATTCAAGTGGTTAACCTACACAATAACCACCATTGATGAAGGAACTGAGGACTCAAGTGGTTAACCTACACAATAACCACCATTGGTGCAGAAACTGAGGACTCAAGTGGTTAACCTACACAATAACCACCATTGCTGGAGGAACTGAGGATTCAAATGGTTTACCTACACAAAAACCACCATTGCTGGAGGAAATTAGGACTCAAGTGGTTAACCTACACAATAACCACCATTGGTGCAGAAACCGAGGACTCAAGTGGTTAACCTACACAATAACCACCATTGATGAAGGAACTGGGGACTGTGTCTACCATCCAACCCTTTTCTTGTAAAGCAACATTATCATATATCTGCAAACCGCAGATTTTCTCACTGAAACCTCTAGAGCTGTACACGTGTATAGTGGAAGGAAATACCATTGTTCTGCAGATGGGACTGATCATCGGTGATACTCTTATCTGGGGAGGAAACAGAAAACAATATAAAGTCATTTCCTTATAGAATGAGCAGTAAATATATAGAAATAACAAAATCTCATTCAGATGAGTGACCCGTGAATCATTGATTAATTTCTGAACTCTTTGAAGTCTTCCATAGTGAACACATACTTCTACACTGATGGTTCCTCTTCAAACCGTTAGACGGTGAACACACAAACTTCCATTTGCATAACAGCAGGGTGTAGAGGAAGCCATGTGTAAAGCTTTCTGCAAGCTTTGAGCAGACGTGTTGAAGCCTCTAGTTCAGGTATGGTAAGTACAGATCTCAAAGAGAATTCTGACCATCACTTGAAACGCTATAAACTTTAAGCTTCAACAGGCTTTCAACCAACTTCAAGCAGTGGTGAAGCCTATCCAAACCCATTGGCAGCTTGTTTAATGTGACAATCAATATTGCCCCCAGGGGCGTTGCTAGGTCTACAAAAGATCTGGGGCTAGAGCCCATAGCAGCGAAGTAAAGAAAGACCTACGCTTGAGCGGGCATACATGTAATAAAATATATAATAATAGTAATAAATATACATGTGTATGTATGTGTGTGTGAGTGTATGTATATATATATATACAATCTGCATTCCAGACCGGGACATACCTGCTAATTGCAGAACTGCACCCACCCTGTAAGAGACCCGGGGCTATAGGCCCCAGACTCGGGGCTATAGCCCCAATAGCCACCCCCTAGCAACGCCTCTGATTGCCCCTATATGATAAATCCATAAATCCTAATTATGGCACAAAATATTCAGAGTAGAGCGTAAGGAACTCCGCACAACACCATGAACTACCTGATGCCATTGTCTCTGTAGAACATTTTTACCACGTTAACCACTTCAATGCTGGGCACTTTCACCCCCTTCCTTCAAAGGCCAATTTTCAGTATTCAGCGCTCTCACACTTTGAATAACCCATATAACATTTTTATCAATTTTCTTTCACACAAACAGAGCTTTCTTTTGGTGGTATTTAACCACTTGCTTACTGGGCACTCAAACCCCCCTCCTGCCCAGACCAATTTTCAGCTTTCAGCGCTCTCACACTTTGAATGACAATTGCGCGGTCGTGCGACACTGTACCCATATGACATTATTATCATTCTTTTCCCATAAATAGAGCTTTCTTTTGATGGTGTTTAATCACTGCTGGGTTTTCTATTTTTTGCTAAAAAAAAAACAAAACAAGACCGAAAATTTTGAAAAAGAAAGCCTGTTTCATTGTTTTTTTTATATAAATTTTGAAAACAGGTAATTTTTTTCCTTCATTGATGTGCACTGATGAGGCTGCACTGATGGGCACTGATAGGCTGCACTGATGGGCAATGATAAGGTGGCACTAATGGGCACTGATAGGGCGGCACTAATGGGCATTGATAGGTGGCACTGAGAAGCACTGATGAGGCAGCACTGATGGGTGGCAATGATGGTTGGTACTGATGGGTGGCACTGATGGGTGGCACTGAAGGGCACTGATAAGCGGCACTGAAGGGCACTGATAAGCTGCACTGACAGGTGGCACTGATGGGTGGCACTTATGGACACTGATGGGTAGCAATGATGGGCACTGGTGGGTGATGCAGATATGCAGCACTGATCGGTGGCACTAATTTGTAGTACTGGTGGGCAAATGTAGGTGGCACTGGTGGACAAAGGTAGGTGGCACTGTGGGCACTGGTAAGTGGCACTGTGGGCACTGGTAGGCAGCACTGTGGGCACTGGTAGGTGGCTCTGGTGGGTACTGACAGGTAGCTCTGGTGTGCACAGATGAGCCATCCACGGCTTTCTGTGCGAGGGACCGATGTCCCTCTGACAGAAGCCAGTGATCGGCTTCTTTGGCAGCGTGAGGGGAAAGAAAAAAACGATCAACGGCTTCTGTTTACATCACGTGATCAACTGTCATTGGCTGACAGCTGATCACGTAGTAAGGGGGCGGGACCATGGACTCAGTGATCACAGAGCACGCTGCACGCGGCCAGCAGGGGGCGCGCAGCGGCTCGTGCATGGGAGGACGTCCATGGACGTCCACCCGGGAATTGAGATCCGCGCTGGAGCCGTCTTTTGGCAATAGCGCGGATCTCAAGGGGTTAATGACTACTGGGTTTTTATTTTTTTGCTAAATAAACAAAAAAAAAAGACTTAAAATTAAAAAAAAAAATGTGTTTTCCTTGTTTCTGTTACAAAATTTTACAAATAAATAAGCTTTCTTTATAAATTTAGGACAAAATGTATTCTGCTCCATTTTTTTTGGTGAAAATAACCCAGTGGATATTATTTAGTCTGTAAGAAAGTTATAGAGTCCACAAACTATAGGATATGTATCTGATAATCTCATTTCTTGTGGCCCGAAAATGCCAGGACAGTACAAATATCCGCTGAAGAGGCATGGCAAGTTTTTTGAATTTGTAGTTGCCGATCCTAAGAGGGCTGTTTTACAAATGCTTGCTATAGACGTAACACCCTGGAATCCTAAACTGAGACAAAGTCACTGCAAGGATTAAGAAAATATAAGAAAAGAAAAGGAGAAGAAGGAACAAGGAGACAATGGGGTTGATTTAATAAAACTGGAGAGTGCAAAATCTGGTGCAGCTGTGCATGGTAGCCAATCAGCTTCTCACTTCAGTTTGGTTAGTTAAGCTTTGACAATGAAACCCGGAAGCTGATTGGTTTCTATGCAGGGCTGCACCCAATTTTGCTCTTTCCAGTTTAATTAAACAACCCCAGTGAGACAGAAGGGAAGGAAGGGTGGGGGAGAGAGATGGGAGAGGGTAAAGAGAGGGATAGGGGTGCTCCAGACAGGTTACATGGATAGCCCACCTTTCAATGGTGTGTACCGCACCCCCTAAAGAACTGCAAGTATACTGGGATCACCAACCCTGCACAATCAGGCACACCAAATTTTCCCAGGCACTCCAGAGTCAGAGAATAGTCTGTTTTTTTTTGTTATTTGGTGAGGGATAATAACTTGGATAATGATGGGAGGTTATGGGATGCCCACTTGATTTTAACAACTTCAGGGACAACTATATACAGCCTCTATATACAGCTTCTCTTCTTCCTCCAGCACTCACCTGTTTGCAGAACCCAGCTGGAACACTGTGAATATCTGATGGTCACTTAGTCAGATTGAAGCAATGGCCCATTACAGGCAGGAGCCCAAGGTACCTTAGGTGTGTAGTAGAATTTCAGTGTCCAGCTTGCATCACTCATGTGGCTATTGATCCCAGCACCACCTCTTAAGGCACTGCCAACCCACTGGGCTGCAGCTGCCCCTTTCACTAGCCATCTAGGCTAACTTCTCCCCACAGTCCTCCAGACTGACACTCACCAGCCCACCCAGCTGATTTTCAGGAGATCTCCCAGATGTGCTGACTTGGCCCTGCTGTCCCCTCTCCCTGCTCCTTTGCCTCCAGCAAGGGCTTCCTCCGTGTGTTTTGGAAGGATCCTTCCAGCACCGAGCCCCAGCCTGAGGTCACCCCCCCAAGACTAGAGGGCACCCTCAAGGGCCACCGACAGCCTCCTCAGCACTCCATCTCCATTTTCCACCCAACTTCCTTCCTGGCATGGCTCATGCCTGTTTATGAGGTGGTCTGCCCCCTGCCAGCCCACTACTGGGGATTGGCTGAGGCCCTCATAAATATTCCAAGCAGCTCCTCCTTACCTCCACCCACTATGACTAGAACATTCTTCAGCGTCCCAGAAAACAGGGGGAGGTACCAGAGAAGCTGCTAGGATGAGTCACCCAGTCCTGAGTCACTGAACTCTGACCCAGATTCATAACTCAGGTGTCAGGGCACCATCTGCAATGGAGGTACTCAAAGACCTGGCATCCCTGCCAGTACCTTGCATGGCTGCAGGAACTCACAGTGGCACATAACAAATGCGCAGATGTGCACAAGAATGCGCATTGGCACACGCATGTGAGCTGGCAGACGGGTGCATGCCGAACCATGCAGGCGCACTGGTGCACAGCCGCGCACGCCCCCAAAGCAGTTTGGGACCAAATGGCCTTTATAAGGAAGCCTGTCAGTAGCTGCAGTTGCTGGTTGATGTTTGGCTCCTCCAGTACATTATTCCTGTGATTCACTTGTTCCTGTGATTTCCTTTTAATGACTCGGCTTGTCCTGGACCTGTCTCCTGCCCGCCTCCTGTGTTTGGCAACGGCTATCCACCTTTCTGCTCTGAAACCCACCTGGCAACTGACCTTGGCTTTCCACCAACTACCCATCAGGCTCTGCATTACCAGAGACCTGATACATCTCATGGTCACCAACTGTCTGCTGACTCCTCTCCAGGACATCAGTTGTTCTCTGGAACTCCCTGCAAACAGTCCAGCAGGTGACCCCTGCAACTTGGGGCCTGACCTTTTATGTTTCAACTTAAGGAGGGAGGTCTGGAACTTAGACGCAAGGGAAGCCCTCTT
>BLSH010092648.1:406943-423797 GCA_018402905.1 Glandirana rugosa
GGAAGTGGTTACCACCAATAACACATCCAATTGGTGAACTCAGGAGTCAAGGAGGTCGTTACTACCAAAAACACATCCAATTGGTGAACTCAACCTACACAATTACCACCATTGATGAAGGAACTGAGGACTCAAGTGGTTAACCTACACAATAACCACCATTGCTGCAGGAACTGAGGACTCAAGTGGTTAACCTACACAAAAACCATCATTGCTGGAGGAACTGAGGACTCAAGTGGTTAACCTACACAATAACCACCATTGGTGAAGGAACTGAGGACTCAAGTGGTTAACCTACACAATTACCACCATTGATGAAGGAACTGAGGACTCAAGTGGTTAACCTACACAATAACCACCATTGCTGCAGGAACTGAGGACTCAAGTGGTTAACCTACACAATAACCATCATTGATGAAGGAACTGGGTACCGTGTCTACCATCCAACCCTTTTCTTGTAAAGCAACATTATCATATATCTGCAAACCACAGATTTTCTCACTGAAACCTCTAGAGCTGTACACGTATATAGTGAAAGGAAATACCATTGTTCTGCAGATGGGACTGATCATCGGTGATACTCTTATCTGGGGAGGAAACAGAAAACAATATAAAGTCATTTCCTTATAGAATGAGCAGTAAATATAAAGAAATGATAAAATCTCATTCAGATGAGTGACCAGTGAATCATTGATTCATTTCTGAACTCTTTGAAGTCTTCTATAGTGAACACATACTTCTACACTCATGGTTCCTCTTCAAACCGTTAGACGGTGAACACACAAACTTCCATTTGCATAACAGCAGGGTGTAGAGGAAACCACGTGTAAAGTTTTCTGCAAGCTTTGAGCAGACGTGTTGAAACCTCTAGTTCAGGTATGGTAAGCACAGATCTCAAAGAGAATTCTGACCATCACTTGAAACACTATAAACTTTAAGCTTCAACAGGCTTTCAACCAACTTCAAGCAGTGGTGAAGCTTATCCAAGCCCATTGGCAGCTTGTTTAATGTGACAATCAATATTGCCCCCAGGGGCATTGCTAGGTCTACAAAAGATCTGGGGCTAGAGCCCATAGCAGCGAAGTAAAGAAAGACATACGCTTGAGCGGGCACACATGTAATAAAATAAATAATAATAGTAATAAATATACATGTGTATGTATGATGTATGTGTGTGTGAGTGTATGTATATATATATATATATACACAGTCTGCATTCCAGACCGGGACATACCTGCTAATTGCAGAACTGCACCCACCCTGTAAGAGACCCGGGGCTATAGGCCCCAATAGCCACCCCCTAGCAACGCCTCTGATTGCCCCTATATGATATATCCATAAATCCTAATTATGGCACAAAATATTCAGAGTGGAGCGTAAGGAACTCCGCACAACACCATGAACTACCTGATGCCATTGTCTCTGTAGAACATTTTTACCACCTTAACCACTTCAATGCTGGGCACTTTCACCCCCTTCCTTCAAAGGCCAATTTTCAGTATTCAGCGCTCTCACACTTTGAAACGACAATTGCGCGGTCGTGCAACACTGCACCCATATAACATTTTTATCAATTTTCTTTCACACAAATAGAGCTTTCTTTTGGTGGTATTTAACCACTTGCTTACTGGGCACTCAAACCCCCCTACTGCCCAGACCAATTTTCAGCTTTCAGCGCTCTCACACTTTGAATGATAATTGCGCGGTCGTGCGACACAGTACCCATATGACATTTTTATCATTTTTTTCCCATTAATAGAGCTTTCTTTTGGTGGCATTTAATCACTGCTGGTTTTTTTTATTTTTTGCTAAAAAAAAAAAAAAAAAACCAAGACCAAAAATTTTGAAAAAGAAAACCTGTTTCATATCTTTTTTATATAAATTTTGAAAACAGGTAATTTATTTCCTTCATTGATGTGCGCTGATGAGGCTGCACTGATGGGCACTGATAAGCTGCACTGATGGGCACTGATAGGCTGCACTGATGGGCAATGATAAGGCGGCACTAATGGGCACTGATAAGGCGGCACTAATGGGCATTGATAGGTGGCACTGATAAGCACTGATGAGGCGGTACTGATGGGTGGCACTGATGGTTGGCACTGATGGGTGGCACTGAAGGGCACTGATCAGCGGCACTGAAGGGCACTGATAAGCTGCACTGACAGGTGGCACTGATGGGTGGCACTGAAGGGCACTGATAAGCGGCACTGAAGGGCACTGATAAGCTGCACTGACAGGTGGCACTGATGGGTGGCACTTATGGACACTGATGGGTGGCAATGATGGGCACTGGTGGGTGATGCAGATATGCAGCACTGATCGGTGGCACTAATTTGTAGCACTGGTGGGCAAATGTAGGTGGCACTGGTGGACAAAGGTAGGTGGCACTGTGGGCACTGGTAGGTGGCACTGTGGATACTGGTAGGTGGCACTGTGGGCACTGGTAGGTGGCTCTGGTGGGTACTGACAGGTGGCTCTGGTGTGCACAGATGAGCCATCTGCAGCTCTCTGTGCGAAGGACTGATGTCCCTCTGACAGAAGCTGGTGACCGGCTTCTTTTTCCCCTCACACTGACAGCGTGACGGGGAAAAAAAAAAGATCAACGGCTTCTGTTTACATCAAGTGATCAGCTGTCATTGACTGACAGCTGATCACGTAGTAAGGGGACAGGACTGCCCCCTTACTCCGATCTGTGATCAGCCGAGTCCCATGGACTCGGTGATCATAGAGCACGCTGTATGCGGCCAGCAGGGGGCGCGCAGCGGCTCGTGCGCGGGAGGACATCCATGGACGTCCACCCGGAAATTGAGATCCGCGCTGGAGCCGTCTTTTAGCAATAGCGCGGATCTCAAGGGGTTAATGACTACTGGGTTTTTATTTTTTTTGCTAAATAGACAAAAAAAAGACTTAAAATTAAAAAAAAAAAACGGGTTTTCCTTATTTCTGTTACGAAATTTTACAAATAAATAAGCTTTCATTATAAATTTAGGACAAAATGTATTCTGCTCCTTTTTTTGGTGAAAATAACCCAAATCAGTGGATATTATTTAGTCTGTAGGAAAGTTATAGAAACCACAAACTATGGGATATGTATCTGAGAATCTAATTTCTTGAGGCCCAAAAATGCCAGGACAGTACAAATATCCGCTGAAGAGGCATGGCAAGTTTTTTTAAGTTGTAGTTGCCGATCCTAAGAGGGATACATTACAAATGCTTGCTATAGATGTATCCAGGGCCGTCTTTAAGGCAGGGCAAAAGGGGCAGCTGCCCTGGGCCCTGTCATTGTTGTGGGGCCCAAAGCAGCTGCCTCATACTTGCCAACTATCCTGGTTTAAATTCCCTTGTCCCTTGAAGTTTTAGTCCTGTGCTGTGTCCCGATATCTAAGTGCTGCTACTAAAGCTGCCCAACTCTGCCGTATTGTTGTGTACAGATGACTCACCTGCAGACCCTATGTTTACATGTAAATACCTGGCATTGATATGTAAATAGCGGCAGCATTCATATGTAAATAGTGGCGGCCAGCTGCACTGATATGTAAACAAAGGTGGCATTCATATGTATATCATGCCCCCCTGAGGTCATATTCACCATCACTTATACTGGATTCTGCCCACTGGGGAGACAAAGGCATGCTTGAAAGTCCACAGCACATGTCAGCAGATGCATAAGGGTGTCATTGATAATTGATGGCACTGCTGTGTATCTGCTAAAGGGCAGCACATTTCTGTGGTGTCAGCAAAGCGACTTTGTGCTCCCCAGTTCATGGTGTGCAAGCAGTGAGGAGATGATGTGCTGTAACCTCTAGCAACCAATCTGTGGGCAGTAATGATGTGCAGTAACCTCTAGCAACCAATCAGTGAGCAGTATTGATGTACAGTAATCTCTAGCAACCAAACAAGCAGAAAGCATGTGCTGTAACCTCTAGCAGCTAATCAGTGAGCAGTAATGTGTGCTGCAACCTCTAGCAACCAGACAGCAAGCGGCAATGATATGCTGTAGCCTCTGGCAACCAATCAAAATCACTTCTGATCTGATTCAGTAAATTGATTTTGAGTCTAGTTGCTATTTATTGTATGTCTCAGAGCAAGTGGAGAGTGAAATTGCATGGGGGGCGCAAGAAAATATTTGCCCAGGGTCCAATCAATATTAAAGACGGCCCTGGATGTATCACCCTGGAATCCTAAACTGAGATAAAGTCACTGCAAGGATTAAGAAAATATAAGAAAAGAAAAGGAGAAGAAGGAACAAGGAGACAATGCGGTTGATTTAATAAGACTGGAGAATGCAAAATCTGGTGCAGCTGTGCATGGTAGCCAATCAGCTTCTCACTTCAGTTTGGTTAGTTAAGCTTTGACAATAAAACCCGGAAGCTGATTGGTTTCTATGCAGGGCTGCACCCAATTTTGCACTTTCCAGTTTAATTAAACAACCCCAGTGAGACAGAAGGGAAGGAAGGGTGGGGGAGAGAGATGGGAGAGGGTAAAGAAAGGTATAGGGGTGCTCCAGACAGGTTACACGGATAGCCCACCTTTCAATGGTGTGTAGCGCACCCCCTAAAGAACTGCAAGCATACTGGGATCCCCAACCCTGCACAGCCAGGCACACCAACTTTTCCCAGGCACTCCAGAGTCGGAGAATAGTCAGTGACTTTGTTTTTTTTTTTGTTATTTGGTGAGGGATAATAACTTGGATAGTGATGGGAGGTTATGGGATGCCCATTTGATTTCAACAACTTCAGGGACAACTATATACAGCCTCTATATACAGCTCCTCTTCTTCCTCCTGTTTGCAGAACCCAGCTGGAACGCTGTGAATATCTGGTGGTCACTTAGTCAGATTGAAGCAATGGCCCATTACAGGCAGGAGCCCAAGGCACCTTAGGTGTGTAGTAGAATTTCAGTGTCCAGCTTGCATCACTCATGTGGCTACTGATTCCAGCACCACCTCTTAAGGCACTGCCAACCCACCGGGCTGCAGCTGCCCCTTTCACTAGCCATCTAGGCTAACTTCTCCCCACAGTCCTCCAGACTGGCACTCACCAGCCCACCCAGCTGATTTTCAGGAGATCTCCCAGATGTGCTGACTTGGCCCTGCTGTCCCCTCTCCCTGCTCCTTTGCCTCCAGCTAGGGCTTCCTCCGTGTGTTTTGGAAGGATCCTTCCAGCACCGAGCCCCGGCCTGAGGTCACCCCCCGAAGACTAGAGGGCACCCTCAAGGGCCACCGACAGCCTCCTCAGCACTCCATCTCCATTTTCTACCCAACTTCCTTCCTGGCATGACTCATGCCTGTTTATGAGGTGGTCTGCCCCCTGCCAGCCCACTACTGGGGATTGGCGGAGGCCCTCATAAATATTCCAAGCAGCTCCTCCTTACCTCCACCCACTATGACTAGAACATTCTTCAACAACCCAGAAAACAGGGGGAGGTACCAGAGAAGCTGCTAGGATGAGTCACCCAGTCCTGAGTCACTGAACTCTGACCCAGATTCATAGCTCAGGTGTCAGGGCACCATCTGCAACGGAGGTGCTCAAAGACCTGGCATCTCTGCCAGTACTTTTCATGGCCACAGGAACTTACAGTGGCACATAACAAATGCGCAGATGTGCACAAGAATGCACATTGGCACACGCATGTGAGTTGGCAGATGGGTGCACAACGGACCACGCAGGCGCACTGGTGCACAGTCGCGCATGCCCCCAAAGCAGTTTGGTACCAAACGGCCTTTATAAGGAAGCCTGTCAGTAGCTGCAGTTGCTGGTTGATGTTTGGCTCCTCCAGTACATTATTCCTGTGATTCACTTGTTCCTGTGATTTCCTTTTAATGACTCGGCTTGTCCTGGACCTGTCTCCTGCCCGCCTCCTGTGTTTGACAACGGCTATCCACCTTTCTGCTCTGAAACCCACCTGGCACTTGACCTTGGCTTTCCACCAACTACCCTTCAGGCTCTGCATTACCAGAGACCTGCTACATCTCATGGGCACCACCTGTCTGCTGACTCCTCTCCAGGACATCAGTTGTTCTCTGGAACTCCCTGCAAACAGTCCAGCAGGTGACCCCTGCAACTTGGGGCCTGACCTTTTATGTTTCAGTTTAAGGAGGGAGGTCTGGAACTTAGACGCAAGGGAAGCCCTCTTTCCATTGGACTCCAACACCAAGTTTAGCCCTGAGCTAAATTACACTAACAGCTACACTAAACCTAGTACTACTGTAGCCATGTGTCCCCTCAGGGGTGGCTGGTAGTTGTGGTTCACCTTCTGCCTGCCCTCAATCCCACCATATCTCACACATCCGGAGTCACTGAACAGGCCGGCTCTTGTTCTTGCTTGTTTTATTTAAGGGATTAACTTGGATGGGGAAAAGGGGTGACTGTGGGATGCCCCAAAGAATTGGTTTTTGGGACCTTCTATATACACAGTTTTATATACACACTTTACTTTTCTCCAGCACTTCAGTTGCAGACTGCTACTCCTCTCACTTCTCTCCAGCACTTTACTCATTTTCTGACCTGAAGGGAAATTTATCAGGCTCACATTACTCCTTTCTCTTCACCACAGCTAGCACATGGTGAGGCCTGCACTGCAGTCAGCAGGACCTCCAGACCACCCATTACAGGCCAGAGTCAAGGACCCCTCAGTGTAGCTTAGTATGCTGGTGCTAGCTGGGCCTTTGATGGACTACAACTCTCAGCCCATCCCTCTTCCAGGCCACACCGGCCTGCTTTCCTCTCAGTGACTCTCCTTCCCCTGACTGGCTCTTGAGGCCTTCACAGACTGTCCACTATTCCTCTCCCAGCCTGCTCCAGCCTTCTCCTCCAGCTCCCAGGGTCTGTCACTCACTGACTCCAGTGGATACTTTAAAGTGTCCTCAGTAGCACCTCGGCTGTTCTCCTGCTCCCTTGTGCTGCTCCAGTAATCCACTCCACTTCTGGCTGCAGTTGCAAGGAAAAGCTGGACGGCCGCACTCTGCTTCAACACCTTTATTTTGAAAATTCCATGGCAGTCACACGAGTACAGAGATACAGGTACAGATAAGCGCTAACGCGTTTCACATCACCAACGATGCTTAGTCATAGCCTTTTTGTCCTACTGAACCCGATCTCTGACTCCTCAGTGACCGCAGTGGATTCAGCCATGCTGAGTGTTGAGAGTAGCAGGGAAGATAGTATTCAAACCGATAAATCGCATGATATATGGCAGAGACTAGGCAACGCCGAGCAGTGTGTATGTAACAGCACAGTCCAGACTTGAATACAAAGAAACTTACACCGCTCCAGGTGACCACATAGTCCTTCATACGCCTCTCTCTTGCTGATGCACAGGTGCCAGCTCTGCACTGATGAGGACAGTTACAAGGAAAAGCTGGACGGCCGCACTCTGCTTCAAAACCTTTATTTTGAAAATTCCAAGGCAGTCACACGAGTACAGAGATACAGGTACAGATAAGCGCTAACACTTAGCCAGTAAGCCACCCCTGGCTGCACCAAGCCTCCAGGCCTCAAGGTCACTCCCTCCTGGGTAGAGGCCTCCACAGCACCTCTGCTACATTCTCCACACTTCCACCTGAAGTTCTCCTCCCCCTGCTGGGCAGATCACTGAATTTAAGGAGACCTGCCCCATGCCAATCTCAGATGGGGATTGGTCAGGGCTCCTTAACATACACAGAAATTGACACCTTCTCATCCATCCCCCCTTCCAGCACCTTCTGGAACCAAGGGGAGGAGTATCCAAGGGGTGTCCCTTCCTGCAATCCCCAGCCTACTCTGAGGCACTCCCCTGCCCAGATCAAAACATTCAGGCCTGCACTTTATATCAGGCCTGACTAAATTTTGCCTCTCCTAGCAAAAAGATCTTTCAAAAAAATGCCTACACTATGGGGGCACTACACTACTAGAGGGTGCTACAGGTGTAGTGCAAATGACCCAGTAAAATGATTGCCACGCAGGCGAGGAAGAAGGCAGGGGCAATAAATGGAGGCAAAAGAGTCCAAAATTTGTTAAATTTATAAAAAGTATTCTGCAGCTGAGCAGTAATGCCATCTTTAAAAAAGGTGGGGGAGAGTGGAACTTTAAATGAAGCTTTAGTTAGCCTGGTAAGGCTATCGCTTCCATCCCTATATATATTATAACAATTGCACGTTTGTGCAATAGAGTAAGCAAGTGGGACTCTAAATGAAGGGTGTGATGGTCAATGGATAACATGATGGATAACATGATTGACATGATTGATATTGATATTGATAAGTGATCCAGATAAGTAAAGCATATTTCATAATTGACATCTTGAAAAACATGATAAAGATTCTCCTTTATACTTTACTTATCTGGATCACTTGTGTGACCATTTGTATGTAATGTATGATTATCTGTTGTATTACCGCTTATATTTATTATCTTACCAATCAATGTCCATCATGTTATCCATTGACCATCACACCCTTCATTTAAAGTCCCACTTGCTTGCTCTATTGCACAAATGTGCAATTGCTATAGTAGAGCCATCTTATTAAAGTGTAAATTTTCACTTTGGGTTCAGGTCTACCTTAAATCTGACAATCTGTTAAAAATCTTATTATACGAATTTTGGATGCAAGCTAAATGGGCAACGCTAATATTTATTTTCTTCAATACAAAAACAAAGTGAAGAAAAACATATAACCATAGTTGTGATACTTACAGAAAACAAACAGGAGACTTGTGAAGATGAACAAAATAAGAAACATCAAGATTAGGAGGACCACCAGGGTGATGACCACCCAACCTTGGGGATTCTTGGCAGCTGGAGGCTCTGAAATAAATACAGACACAAGGGGTTGGTGAATGATCCGGTATGTATTAACTGGTGTGTGCAGGGAGCAGCGCCAGGACAAGGAGTGGGCAGCAGGGGAAGCTGCCCTGGGGGCAGTTTGTATTGTAAAGATGGGGGTGCCAGAATTTCCTTCTACTATAAGGCAGACAGGAGTAGTGACAGCGGCATCACTACTTCTGTCAGCTCAGCGCTGGAAATGGCAAAGAGAGGAAGGGAGAGCCGGGAGGAGGTGCAGGCTGTGCTTTCTCTCCCCCCTCCTGCTCATAAGCTTGCAACTAATGAAGGAGTGGGGAGCAATTTGGCATCTTTGTCCTGGGCACTGGATGATCTTGTCCCGGCACTGGCGGGGAGCCCAGTTGCAGAGAACAGAATTTGTATTAATGCAGAATCCAGTAATTCACAACAGCGGGAAGGCACCTGACCAGAAACACTCATATGACAGCAGTGTGTAGTGGTGCAGGTCTTAGATGTGCCGACAGCATCAGAACTTTAACAAGGGCTAACCAAGTCTTAGATGAGTAGACCTTTACAATGCAAAGGGCCAACTTTTGCTTACTTATAAAACCACTCTGGATAATTCTAGGAGAACCTGGGTTGCCAGTAGCGGCATATGTAATATACTGTACATTTGTGCAATACTCTATTTATGACCACCTGAGAATGGCAGCCAATGGGATGTTGACTGCTATTGTCTCAGTTCCCCTAGACAAGTACATGGTAGGTGGGCATTGTGATTTGTACGGCTAGAAGTGCCAGGACAAGGTCATCTAGAGCTCAGGGCAAACATACCAAACTATGCCCCCCCCCCCCCCCAAGATGTATTAGCATTATGTGTCAGGAAAAATTCCTTCTCCTCACAGTACAAATCTGCCCCCCCTGCTGGAATCCCCCCTGCCAGCACAAATCTTAGCCCCCTCGAAGCTAAAATCCTTCCTCTTTCCAAGTCCCCCCCCCCAAAAAAAAATAATCACCCCTCCTAGCACATATCCTCTACCCCTCAAATTGTATCCCCTCCAAGCACAAACCCTCACCCCCCACTCCAAATCCCCCCACCCAGCACACATCCCCCCCATCCAATCCTAGCACAGACCCCTCAAAATGTAACCTCCTAGCATAAATACCTCCCAATGATCCCTACAAGCACAAATCCCACCCCCCTCCAAGAAAAAAAATTCCAAATCACCATTCCTAGCTCACACCCCTAATTTCCCCTCTTAGAACAATTCTTACCCCCGCCACTCTCCAAAATCCCCCTCCCAACACAACCCCCCCCCAATTTCGAGGTGCCCCCCTCCCTCACATCACATAATACCACGGTACCCAAGGCAGCCAGCCCTTCTGCCCACCCCTTGTTCTGGCCCCTACGGCTAATACTGTACAATACACATGTACCATGTTCTTCCATGGGAGTGGCTGGAAGTTGTGGTTCACCTGCTCACACTGCCCTCAATCACATCCATACCACACCCAGAGACAAAGGCTGGTACTTTGTTTTGTTTTGCTTTATTAGAGGATTTAAACTGGATGGGGATTGGGGATGTTATGGGATGCCCATGGAATCAGTTGCAAACTTGCACAGGACCACTATATACAGCTCTGTATATATATCTCCTCTTGTCCTCCAGCACATCACTTGTTTCTCTAAACTCCGGTTCCTCCTTCCTGCACATTACCAGAAGGAAATTTACTAGGCCTTCTCCATTTCTCCAGCCTGACTAGCACATGGTGAGGCCTGCCATGCTGTGTGCAGGGCATCAGAACCACCCATTACAGGTAGGGACAGTTGGTCCCCTAGTGTGTATGTACACTGCTGTGCTTGCCGGCCTGATGGACTACTATTCCCTGCCCATCCTCTTGCTCCAAGCCCTGTGAGCTACTCCAACTGCGTTGACCTTCTTCACTGCCACCATGCCACCACAGTCCCTCACTGACTTCTGCATCCTTCCCAGATTGTCTCTCACCCAAATCTGCTCCGGCATGCCTCTACAGCTTCCCAGGGTGTGTGCCACTCACCAACCACCCGGTGGACTCCTGACTGAGCCTCTCCAGTAGTGCTGTCTGTTGCTCTCCATCTCCTTTGTGCTGCTCCAGGATCTCCCTTTCCTCCTGGCTGCACCTAAGCCCAGGCCTCAAGGTCACCCCCCCCAAGACTCCCTTCCCGGGTGAGGCCTCAGCAACCTCAACTACATTTCAGCTCCAGTCTTCCACCCGAACTACTCTTTCCAGATTCGGCTGATCCTGAGTATTTAAGGAGGCCTGCACCCTGCCAATCCAGATTGGCGATTGGTCAGGGCTCCTTAGAATACCCCAGATGGCCACACCTCCCTTCCAGATCTCTGCTCAGAACATTGCATCTGCTTCTGGACAGAAGTGAGAGTTCCTGGTGACCTCATCTGTGAATCGCCCAGTCCTACCTGAGCCACTCCCAGCCCAGAAACAAAAACAATTAGACCTGCACACCAGTGACACCAGCCAGGCCTGATTACATTTTCCTCACCTAACAAAAATCTATATACACTAGCGCCCACTTACCAGGGGGCGCTACACACATGATAGTAGAAGAATACAAATCTCATAGAAACACAGACAGCTGGTCCTCAGCCATGTATAATGGAAGGAGACAGTATGTCATACGCCTTACCTTTGGTTTTGGTCCTCTTCTCCATCCTCTGTGCATTTAAATCCCTCGAATTTGCATAAACATTATCCTGAATTCTCCCTAAAGACAAACGCAGAACTTAACATGAATTGTTCACAAACAGAAATCTCCAGAGAGTGCTATAACTAGCAAAGATGCAGCAGGGGGAAGGGGGTTACAGTTATGGGGCCCATCCAATACAGGAGTCCATTTAAGACCCACTAGCAGTAACATATTTGCTACTTATTCTCCTCCTGGTCTTAATCAGAGGCTCCTAACTAGTGCTATGTACACTATATTACCAAAAGTATTGGTACACCCATCTTTACACACATATTTAAATGGCATCTCAGTCTTAGGCCGTAGGGTTCAATATATTTGTTTCATTTCAAATCCATTGTGGTGGTGTATAGAGCCAAAAAGATTAGAATTGTGTCGATGTCCCAATATTTATGGACCTGACTGTACATACACTATATTACCAAAAGTATTGGGATGCCTGCCTTTACATACACATGAACTTTAATGGCATCCCAGTCTTAGTCTGTAGGGTTCAATATGGAGTTGGTCTACCCTTTGCAGCTAATAACAGCTTCAACTCTTCAGGGAAGGCTGTCCACAAGGTTTAGGAGTGTCTATGGGAATGTTTGACCATTCTTCCAGAAGCACATTTGTAAGGTTTTTTAAGGATGTTCCAAACAGTTGATTTGGCCACACCTAATGTTTTTGCTATCTCTCTGATGTTTGTTTTGTTTTTTCAGCCTAATGATGGCGTGCTTCACTGATAGTGACAGCTCTTTGGATCTCATATTGAGAGTTGACAGCAACAGATTCCACATGCAAATACCACACTTGAAATGAACTCTGGACCTTTTATCTGCTCCTTGTAGATGAGATAATGAGGGAATAACACACACCTGGCCATGGAACAGCTGAGCAGCCAATTGTCCCATTACTTTTAGTCTCTTAAAAAGTGGGAAGCACATATACAAACCATTGTAATTCCTACAACGTTCTCCTGATTTGGATGTAAATGCCCTCAAATTAAAGCTGAAAGTCTGCAGTTAAAGCACATCTTGTTCATTTCATTTCAAATCCATTGTGGTGGTGTATAGAGCCAAGAAGATTAGAATTGTGTTGATGTCCCAATATTTATGGATCTGACTATATGTCCCAGTGGGCAGGCTTTAAAAAAAAATAGTTTTTTTCACATTGTAAAGTGAAATTAGAGGAAGCCATTTAAGTGCAGGAAAGGCACCCTTACATCTGTTAAAGACCGAAGGGAAGGCCAGAGGTCAGCCTAAACAATGGCACTGTGCATGTAACTATGGGAAGGTGAAAACAAGACTTTAATCTGTGAGCAGAAAAACACATAAAATGAGATCAGGTTTTCCCATCCACACAATTATGTGAAGTTGCAGTCAAATTGTAGACTTGATAATAATTCAGCTTTAACCATTTTACTGACAAAGCCATTTTTGCATTTTTTGCAAAACATGATAATAAAGTTAGTTTAGGCCTGAAGATCAAATAAAACCCCTAAACTGTCAAACACCCTAAAGAATAAAATTCTGGTAAATCCAATTTTTTATGTCAATAGCTCAATGGCTTATGAAATGCAAAATTTCAATTACTAAATACTGTACACTTAAATTATTTTTAAGCCTCATGCACACTCTGCGATTGTCGTACGACCACACGTCCAATTATTTCCAAAATCAGCTCTCCTTGATTTTGTCTAGCGTACTGATTTTTTGCAAAATTATCGTTCGACAAAGGTGAACGTAGTGAGGTGCTACGAGCGCATAAAGAGGAAGTTCAGTGGAACGTGCATTGTGAATTACGAATGCAGGTTTACACGACCGAACACTTCCGGGTCGTTCCTGGGTGTTTGTACTTTCAACTTTTGTTTCTCCAACTTCTGTACAGACGAGCCGAAAATCGGACGCAGCCTTGTCGGCAGACAAAAATTTTCTAGTCGGCTCATCCAGCTTTTGTTGGATGATAAATGAAAATCGGCTGTCAAATGGAGCGCACTAACGGTTAGATTATCGGATGACAAGCTGTCGTACAAAAATTTTTGGCTGATAAATGGACCGGGTCTTTAGATATTACCCAGTTTTGAGTAAAATATAAAATATGAGGTTCCACTGAGTAAATAGATACCCAACACGTCAAGGCTTAACCGCTTGCCTACCGCTGGTCGGCAATTGACGGCGACAAAGTGGCTCTGTAACACAAATCGCCGTCATACGACGGCGGCTGCGATACAGAGCCGCGCTCACTGTGTTCGGGGAGGGCCAGGGAGCGGGTGCGGCGGCTTCGATTGCCGCCAGCCACCCGCGATGCCCCCCCCCGGAGCGAAGGAGCGGAGGTCCGTGTATGTAAACACGGACCTCCGCTCTGTGTGAGGGGGAAGGGCTGTGATCACAGCCTTCCTGTACACGAAGGCTGTGACCACTTCCCTTCCCCAGCTAGGGCAGTCCCCCATACAGTTAGAACACGCCCAGGGAACACAGTTAACCCTTAGCGCGCCCCCTGCAGGTTAACCCCTTCACTGCCAATGGCATTTACACAGTAATCAGTGCATTTTTATAGCACTGATCGCTGTATAAATGCCAATGGTCCCAAAAAAGTGTCAAAACGTTCCGACATGTCCGCCCCAATATCGCAGTACCGCTAAAAATCGCAGATCGCCGCCATTACTAATAAAAAATAAAAAAAAAATAAAAACCCCAAAAATGAATTCTCATCATCCGTAAACCCGACCACTTTTGCGCAAACCAATCAATAAACGCCGATTGCGATTTTTTTTATCGCAAATATGAGGAAGAGTATAAATCGGCCAAAAACGGTGAAAAAAAATGTTTTTTTATATTTTTTTTTTGGATTTGTATTTTAGCAAAAAGTAAGAAATTTGGTTTTTTTTGCAAAATTGTCGCTCTTCTTTTGTTTATAGCGGCGATCAGAAATGATGCAGAGGTGATCAAATACCACCAAAAGAAAGCTCTATTTGTGGGGAAAAAAGGACGCCAATTTCGTTTGGGTGCAACGTCGCACGACCGCGCAATTTTCAGTTAAAGCGACGCAGCGCCAAATCGCAAAAAGGGCTCCGGTCCTAAAGCTGGAAATCCTTCCGGGGCTGAAGTGGTTAAAAATGCGCACGTCCATGAAATGGCGATAACGTTCAGTACTCTATATTTTCCATTGGTGACATTTTAAAAGGCCCTACAGGTCATCCCAGTAGTAACCTATGGCTGTGAAAGTTGGACCATAAGGAAGGCTGAACGCCGAAGAGTTGATGCTTTTGAACTATGGTGTTGGAGAAGTTCCTTGGACGGCTAGAAGATGAAATCAGTGAATCTTGAAGGAAATCAGCCCTGAATATCCACTGGAAGACCAAATCCTGAAGCTGAAACTCAAATACTTTGGCCTCCTAATGCGAATAGAGGACTCATTGGAAAAGACCCTTATTATTATTATTATTATAATACAGGATTTATATAGCACCAACAGTTTGCGCAGCGCTTTACAAAATGAAGGCAGACAGTACAGTTACATACAATTCAATACAAAAGGAATCAGAGGGCCCTGCTCGTTAGAGCTTACAATCTTAGGCTCCATTCACTCCTGAGCGTTTTGTAGCTCAAGTATGCCCTTTAGCATGAAGCTACAAAAGGCTAGAGGGGAAAAAATCAATGCTTCTCTATGGAGATGGTTCGCATCTCCACTCCAAAACGCCTGAAGCCAAACGCCTGACGCTCAAACTACTCGCGGAGGTATTTTTGTCACGCAAATCTGGCATTTCTGACACTTTTCTATTGCCATAGAATCAATGGAAAAGCGTCAAACGCTTGTATTAGCGAGACATCGGGCGTTTGCAAACGCCCAATGTCGCGCTACAAAATGCGCGACATAACGCTCCAAATATGCCCGAAAACGTGTCGCTCAGGTGTGAATGCAGCCTAAGAGGGAGAGTCAATTAATACAAAAAGTAATAGCTGTGGGGGATGAACTGATGTAGAAAGTAAGACAGTGTATTAGATAGAAGCAGGATAGGCTTCTTTAAAGAGAAAGGTTTTCAGGGATCGTCTAAAGATGGATAGATTAGGAGACAGTCGGACAGATTGGGGTAGGGAGTTCCAAAGGTTGGGAGAAGCTCTGGAGAAATGGGAGGAGGTGACAAGGGAGCTAGAGAGCAGGAGGTCTTGGGAGGACCGAAGAGGGTAGCTTGGTTGGTATTTTGAGACCAGGTTAGAGATGTAGCTGGGGGCAGAGTTGTGGGTGGCTTTGTAAATTATTGTTAGTACTTTGAATTGTATTCGTTGGGTGAGTGGAAGCCAAGTGAAGAGATTGGCAGAGAGGGGTGGAGGACACTGAGCGGTTGGCAAGGTAGATAAGTCTTGCAGCAGCATTCATTATGGACTGAAGGGGGGATAATGTATGTAAAGGTAATCCAATGAGGAGAGAGTTGCAGTAGTCGAGATGAGAGATAACCAGAGAGTGAATTAGAAGCTTGGTGGTGTCATTGGTTAAAAAGGGGCGTATTCTAGAGATGCTGCGTAGGCTGAGGCGGCATGGTTTGGACAGGGATTGGATGTGGTCTTGAAAGGACAGTTTAGAGTCTAGGGTTACCCCTTGCACCCTGGCATGTGGGGACGCACTAATAGTTGTGCCATTGACCTTAACAGAGAAGTCAGGGGAAGGGGCACGTGGGGGAGGAAATATCATGAGCTCAGTTTTAGATTCAGTTTGAGGAAGTGCTGTGCCATCCAGGCTGAGATGTCTGTTAGCAAAGCAGTGATCTGTGAGGGGACTGATGGGGTGAGCTGAATGGTAGAGAGATAGATTTCTAGTCCCTCCTGATGCTGGGAAACATGGAAGGAAAAAGAAAAAGAGGATGGCAGAAAACAAAATAGATAGATAGCATCAACGAAACAATGAACTTGAAGTTAACCACTTCAGCCCCGGAAGGTTTTGCAGCTTTAGGACCAGAGCACTTTTTGCGATTCGGCACTGCGTCGCTTTAACGGACAATTGCGCGGTCGTGCGACATTGTACCCAAACGAAATTTGCGTCCTTTTTTTCCCACAAATAGAGCTTTCTTTTGGTGGTATTTGATCGCCTCTGCGTCATTTCTTATCGCCGCTATAAACAAAAGAAGAGCGACCATTTTGCAAAAAAACCCAAATTTCTTACTTTTTGCTAAAATTCAAATCCAAAAAAAAAATATAAAAAAAAATTTTTTTTCACCGTTCTTGGCCGATTTATATTCTTCCTCATATTTGCGATAAAAAAAATCGCAATCTGCGTTTATTGATTGGTTTGCGCAAAAGTGGCCGCGTTTACGGATGATGAGAATTCATTTCTGGGGTTTTTATTTTTTTTTATTTTTTACTAGTAATGGC
>BLSH010092648.1:423807-444975 GCA_018402905.1 Glandirana rugosa
GGTGTGTAACATAAGTTGAAGTTACATTCTGTCCGAAGTAGAGTTTAGGGTCGGGTAGGAAGTGTGGGAAGAGTGTAGAAAGTAGGTGTAACCCGAATTAATATCTCCAGATGTAGATTCTCTGGTTGTTAAGATCCGGACAATAAGCACCGGTTGAGATTTGACTACTGGACAACAACTACAAGTCAGCAACAGGCTGAGAAGCACTGGAGTACCTGGTATCGTTCGGTCCGAAAAGACGGAGGGTTTCAGACGAATTGGCCAAGGGGTGGCGCGCGGCACAAAAATGCCGCCGTCACCCCCTCGGGACGCGCTTAGCGGCGCGCCCCCTGGTGGCCAAAATGCGAATCGCCGTTTATTTACGGCGATTCGCGCAGGGCTCCCCCACTGCCGCCGTAAAAACACGGCGCGCGGTGGGGAACCGGTTAAGCAGACTTTGGGAGGCAGAAAAGCCTGGCTTGCTATGGTCCATGAGGTCACGAAGAGTCGGACAACGACTGAACATCAACAACAGGTCATCAGTTTAGAGTTGGCCACGAATAACAGGCCTAGAATTGTTGGTCTCTTAGATGTAGACCTCTATAATTAAGCCCAATGTGGATGAAAGATGTGAGAAGGGTGTGAAGGATGGGCTGGGATTTGAGATGAAGCCTGTCTTACATTGAAGTTGAATACAATGTGTGGTGGTACCTGAAGGCCACATTATATTTTGGAGCAAGATGTGCGATATCTCCACCATCACCTGAATACAGAGTGTAAATCTGGGCGACTGATACTGCAGGATTGGAGCAGCGCCGAGCTGTTATGAAATGGGATGTTTACACAATATGTACCCACCCTACGCTGTGCTTTATATATTGGATGGGTGTGTACGGGGGTATTGAGGGTGCTTTCATTTTTATTTATTTTTGATATTTTTATTTATTTTACATAACTTTTTATTTAATTTTTTTTACCTTTTTTTTTTTTACTTTATTGCTCTCACAAGCAATAAAGGAATGCAGAGATGTAACCTATTATGTGTGGCACCACCAGGGCTACTGATAGAAATTGCGGGGCCCCATACAGACTGTCTGACAGCCCCCCCCCCCAATATTAAAGCTATATTTCGCTAAAAATACAATAAAACTATCAGCAGACACAAATACAACATAACTCACAGAATTCCTGCTAAATCTAAAAGATAAAACTGAGTTAACCACTTGCCGACCGGCGGTTGACGGCGACAAGGTGGCTCTCCCAGGCAAAACACCGTCATCTGACGGCGGCTGCCAGATCGCACACTGTGAGCGCGCGCGCCGCCGGAGGCATGCCCGCATGCTCACTGTGTCCGGGGAGGGCCAGGGAGCGGGTGCGGCGGAGCTACCCACGATGCCCCCCCCGGAGTGAAAGAATGGAGGTCCGTGTAAGTAAACACGAACCTCCGTTCTGCGAGGGGGGAATAAGGGATGAGCCAAGAAATTGTAATGCAAGCTAAAATTTGTAGTGTGTGCCATCATCCAAAAAGAGACATTTGAAGGAGGAATGTATGGGGTATGGGTGTCCCACTAGCACCCAGGCACCATAACTAGAATAGGCATGGACTATCTCGGCACTCAAAGGTAACACAAATATATAGAAGAAATCTTAAAACAATTTATTGGAAAAATATGACATACAACAACACACTATAAAAAATACAGCATTGGATACAAGCTCCAATAATTTTTACATCTGATGCCTGGAGTGGTCCCTACAAGGGGTACCACCGGCCCTTAGCATGTAGGCTGTGGATGGTGTGAGGCTCTCGACCGGTTTCGCGGGGCTTCCGCTTCTTCAGGAGATTTAAGCAGCATACAGCTATATTGTTTTTAAAAAAACTATGTATACACAAAAAATAATGACAGAGCATTAGTATTCACAATCATCATAGCTCATAATGCCCATCATAGCTCACTGCGGTCTGCCCTGTACAAACACTGGCACCTCCTTGCTGAACACCATATCCTGAAAAAATATGTTCGTTCCACCCCGGAACTAATTTTTAGGAGAGCTACCTCTCTTCGGGACATACTCACTAGTAGTCATTACCAAATTGCCTCCACATGCCCTTTGGGGCCCCGGGGCACGTTCCGGTGCGGGGATTGCCCCAGATGCCCCTGGGTGTTGGAAGGCACTTGCTTTGAACTTCCCAATGGCCAGAAATGTTCACCCTCGTTCCATGCCAATTGTGGAACTAGGGGTCTAGTGTACCTTATGGTTTGCGAATGCGGTGCCTTTTATATAGGCAAGACCATACGTGAGTTTAGACAGCGTATCGGGGACCACCTCTATGTCTCCTATGGTGGTAAACTCACCACCGTGGGTAGACATATTGGTCTGTACCACCGATATAACATTAAAATGGTGAAATTTATGGTCCTGGAGGTGATCCCTGAGGATCCTAGGGGAGGAGATTGGGATCATCGCATCCTACAGCGGGAAACCCTGTGGATTGAACGTTTGGGGGCCGAATCTCCCCCGGGTATTAATGAGGCACACAGTTATAGATCTTTTCTATAAGTAGACTTACTGTGAGAACCCACATTGCTCATGATCCCTCTGCCCTCTGTTCCCCTACCCATCCCCATGAATGCCTGCTCTTGCATATCACAATGGTTGATCTTCGATTCTATGCCTTGCTCCACATGCAATCATGTGGATCTCGGTGGTCACTCTGTGTGTGTCTGAAATAATTCATTGTATGTTCACTACTGTAATTATTCCACCGCGTCATTTATGTTTACGTTTGATCCGTTTGTAAATGTTGGTGGTACTATTACTTGGTTCCGGTCGGGCGCCTTGCTGCCTTGTTAGTGGGCCCCCGATCCGATCCCAATTGTTATTGCTACGTTTATGCTACATACATATCCCACCATGATCATACCTCCTAGGGTTGAGGATATTTGTCCCCGTACGGCGGGCATGTGACCTCTCTACTGGTTCTCACCCCTCCCAGGGTGTTACCATGTTTGGCCTCACACTCGCCTCTCTGAGTGTCTGGGAGGGGTCAGGCATGGACACACTGGGCTCAGCTGTTGCTGATTTCCTGGCGTCTCCATGCCGGGGATAAATGGAGCTCTCAGCCTTACCTTCGGCACGGCTTTTCCCCCAGAGACATCCTGCGGTTACTACTCTGTCTGGTAAGTTTTTGCTTTGTTACAGGTCCCCGCAGCTGTTGGCTGTATAGTGACCTATGTCCTTCCCTGCAGTCTGCTTGGGCCGTTGGCCCTTGCAACTTACTCATATACTATGTATTTCATTTATCTTTCCAGACATGCTGTTTGCATACCTCCTTAAATCCGGTTCTCAGCTTACCCTCTGAGCCCTGGCCCTGCATATTTTGGCCATATGCTTCTTATTTCTTCATGGTGTCTCTGGGGGAACTTGTCCCTGCCGTCATTATATTGGAAGGTGGGTTTACAGTATATATCTTATATCCTGCTATTTTACCTTGATTCTGTTTCCCTAGGCACGTTGGTACTTTTTATCTATGCTTTTCACAGTGTCCCTCTTCTTTTCCTTCCCTCTTTACATCCCTGTTTTTTTCTTTCCCTTTTTCTTTTCTCTTTCTCTTGTTCTCTCCTCCCTACTTTCTTACTTCATCTTATTCCTCTTCCTTTTATTTTTTTCCTGATTCCCTTTCTTTTTTTTTCCCGTTTTTTAGTTTTTGTTTTTTTTGTTCTTCTTCCTTCCTTTCTGCCATGTTCTCCCCCTTCCTGTTCTACTTTTGTTCTTTATTGCTCATTCTCTTCTTCCATTGCCTTTCTCCCCTTTTCATTTTCTCCTTCCAACTTTATTTTTTTCTCCCCTCCCCGCTTTCAGCACCTTTCCCATTTCCACCACGGGGTTACCTCTTTACATGCCTTTTTTGGTGTCTCTAACTGATTGAATTTTACCAATCTTTTCTTAACCACTTCTGCCCCGGAAAGATTTCCAGCTTTAGGACCGGAGCCCTTTTTGCGATTCGGCGCTGCGTCGCTTTAACTGACAATTGCGCGGTCGTGCGACGTTGTACCCAAACGAAATTGGCGTCCTTTTTTTCCCACAAATAGAGCTTTCTTTTGGTGGTATTTGATCACCGCTGCGTCATTTCAGATCGCCGCTATAAACAAAAGAAGAGCGACAATTTTGCAAAAAAACACAAATTTCTTACTTTTTGCTAAAATTCAAATCCAAAAAAAAAATATAAAAAAAACATTTTTTTTCACCGTTTTTGGCCGATTTATATTCTTCCTCATATTTGCGATAAAAAAAAATCACAATCGGCGGTTATTGATTGGTTTGCGCAAAAGTGGTCGCGTTTACGGATGATGAGAATTCATTTTTGGTTTTTTTTTTATTTTTTATTTTTTACTAATAATGGCAGTGATCTGCGATTTTTAGCGGTACTGCGATATTTCAGCGGACATGTCGGACCATTTTGACACTTTTTTGGGACCATTGGCATTTATACAGCAATCAGTGCTATAAAAATGCACTGATTACTGTGTAAATGCCACTGGCAGTGAAGGGGTTAACCTGCAGGGGGCGCTCTAAGGGTTAACTATGTTCCCTGGGCGTGTTCTAACTGTGGGGGGACTGCCCTAGCTGGGGAAGGGAAGTGGTCACAGCCTTCACGTACAGGAAGGCTGTAATCACAGCCCTTCCCCCTCACACAGAGCGGAGGTCCGTGTTTACATACACGGACCTCCGCTCCTTCGCTCCGGGGGGGCCATCGCGGGTAGCCAGCGGCAATCGAAGCCGCCGCACCCGCTCCCTGGCCCCCCCCGAACACAGTGCCTCTGTATCGCGGCCGCCGTCGTATGACGGCGATTCGCGTTACAGAGCCACTCTGTCGCCGTCAATTGCCGATCAGCCGTCGGCAAGCGGTTAATTTAGTTACACAGCTCCCTTTGTCCCCCATGTCCGCCATGGGGGGATAGCCCCTCAGTGGGCGTACTCTTGACCTTTATGATTGGCTGTGATCACTGTGGGTAAGTTCATATCTTGATTGTTCCCAGTCTTACCTATTCCCTTTTTTTTGTGAATACTAATGCTCTGTCATTATTTTTTGTGTATACATAGTTTTTTTAAAAAACAATATAGCTGTATGCTGCTTAAATCTCCTGAAGAAGCGGAAGCCCAGCGAAAGCGGTCGAGAGCCTCACACCATCCACAGCCTACATGCTAAGGGCCGGTGGTACCCCTTTTAGGGACCACTCCAGGCATCAGATGTAAAAATGATTGGAGCTTGTATCCAATGCTGTATTTTTTATAGTGTGTTGTTGTATGTCATATTTTTCAAATAAATTGTTTTAAGATTTCTTCTATATATTTGTGTTACTTTTGAGTGCCGAGATAGTCCATGCCTATTCTAGTTATGGTGCCTGGGTGCTAGTGGGACACCCATACCCCATACATTCCTGTGAAGGGGGAAGGGCTGTGATCACAGCCTTCCTCTACATGGAAGCTGTGATGACTTCCCTTCCCCTGCTAGGGCAACCCACACACAGTTAGAACACGCCCAGGGAACACAGTTAACCCTTAGAGCGCCCCCTGCAGGTTAACCCCTTCACTGCCAATGGCATTTACACAGTAATCAGTGCATTTTTATAGCACTGATCGCTGTATAAATACCAATGGTCCCAAAAAAGTGTCAAAATGGTCCAACATGTCCGCTGAAATATCGCAGTACCGCTAAAAATCGCAGATCACCGCCATTACTAGTAAAAAAAAAACAACACAAGAAATTAATTCTCATCATCCGTAAACGCGGCAACTTTTGCGCAAACCAATCAATAAACGCCGATTGCGATTTTTTTTTATCACAAATATGAGGAAGAATATAAATCGGCCAAAACAGATGAAAAAAAATGTTTTTTTATATATTTTTTTTTTTTGGATTTTAGCAAAAAGTAAGAAATTTGTTTTTTTTTTGCAAAATTGTCGCTCTTCTTTTGTTTATAGCGGCGCTCAGAAATGACGCAGCGGTGATCAAATACCACCAAAAGAAAGCTCTGTTTGTGGGAAAAAAAGGACGCAAGTTCCGTTTGGGTACAACGCCGCACGACCGCGCAATTTTCAGTTAAAGCGACGCAGTGCCGAATCACAAAAAGGGCTCTGGTCAGGAAGGGGGCAAATCCTTCCGGGGCTGAAGTGGTTAATAAATAAAAATGAAGATGAGATGAAAAAATATCCGGGATCAGAGGGACAGAGAGAGAGAAAAAAAGTTAAGCTCCATGCACACTGGACTTAAAAAACTCCAGTTTAATTGGCAGAAAAAAAAACGCTCATATAGAACTTTTTCTGTACAAAGTTTAGACGAGTTTAGGAGACCCAGAAGGGTTTATTTTTCTCTAAACGTTGAGCTTAAAATATGCCTGTAATCGTCCTAATGTGTATGGACACATAGGATAACATTGAGCTGCTTGTACAGGCAAAACAATAAACTCCTGTAGAAGCAACATTTTTTTAAGCCAGTGTGCATGGAGCCTAAGTTAGAGAGATAACAAACTCCAGTGCTGAGAGGAGGGGGGCCCACACAGAGAGGTGGATTAGTGAGGGACGACTTAGCAGATAAAAGCTGACAGCAGGGAGAGGGAAGGAGAGCAACTTTCATCTGCAGGAGGAAAAAAGACATAACTGTCGTCTGTCACTAATCTCCCTTTGTGTGGGGCCCCTTGTGTGCTCCGGGCCCCCTACACCAGGGCTGGTGGTCCCCCCCCCCCTATCAGCGGCACTGGGCACCACATCCAAACAGATACAAGAAAAATGAAAAAAAAACTTGGTGTAGGACTTGCCACTTTAATCCCAAGTATGAAAAGAGTACACACATATGTATAAAAGTTTTAAGTTTTATTATAACAATTCTAAAAAGTCATAAAAGCATATTGAAAAGAATTGTGCATTCTACATAGACGGGACAATCCCCCGTGTATCAAATATCAAATTGTACAGAGAAACCTATTCAAGTGGCCCATGAGTCCGAACGTATTAAGTGGAAAGATAAGTATAGAATGTGCAGGGCCAAGCAATGGCCAAGCATTCAAATGACAATGGGAAGGTTCAGCTTGGGAATAGAATAGGAAGCTTTATTTCATCTAAATCAGGGGTGTTAAACTCAATTTCATTGAGCAGTTTGGTTGCCCACGAAGGACCAGTTGTACCTGTAAGAAAATATACATGTATCTACTCTTTATCATATTAGAGATTTGCCTCTGCATTTGATTATTACTGATTTTAGTAATAAATTATGATACCAGGGGTGTGCTATCCTTCTTTTCAACTGGCATATAATTGTATTATTTTCACAATAATTATAAGCAGTTGTCCAGAGCACCCTAACCCCCTATATCAGATGTCAAGAGCCCCCCCCCCACCATTAGAAGTCAAGAGTCCCCCACCCTCCCTTACATCACATTGCAAGAAGCTAGGGGCGGAGCTGAGAAGCAGAAAGTGCAGGGTCTGGAGGAGGACTAGAGGAGGGCTGGAGTCAGCTGTCAGAGTCTGCTAAATGTGAGACCAGGGGAGGCGGAAATGGAGGGTGTTGTGGATACACAGAGATGTGCAGGATTTATACAAGCCTTATCCTCCTCTCTGCTGCCAACTGCTGAGACAAGATGGGGGCAGAGATGAACCTCTTTGTGGCTGCACAGAGAAGCACAGGATCTGGCAGAGGAGTTCTGTTCTCTTCTCTGCTGCCAACTGCTGAGACAAGGTGGGGGCAGAGACAAGGGACGAGCTGCAGGAGAGGTGTGCCAGCCACATGAAATGGCCTGGTGGGCTGCATTCATCCTGAAGGCCTTGTGTTTGACATATGTGATCTAAATGCAAAAAAATATACAGTGTGCTATAGCAGATATTGTTAATGGTGAGTGTTTGGTGGCTACTTTTTTGTCTGTAAAAGGTTAAAGTGATTTTAAAGGCATATTTTTTTTAAAATAACAAATATGTTATACTTACCTGCTCCGTGCAAGGGTTTTGCACAGAGCAGCCCCAATCCTCCTATTCTTGGGTCCCCCCGACACTCCTGGCCCCTCCCTCCTGCTTAGTGCCCCCAGAGCAAGCAGAGCTATGGGGACACCAAAGTAGACTCGCTCCCAAGCCGCTGCTCTGCGTGTCCATTCACACATGGAGCAGTGGCTCAGCCCACTCCCCCCCTCTCCTCATTGGCTCACTGGCTATGATTGACAGCAGTGGGAGCCAATGGCTCCCTCTACTGTCTCAGCCAATAAGGATAGAGTTTACAAATAAAAGACAGCGCTGGGTTAGCTCCCTTGGTTGAGAGTTTGTACATAAACAATTGCGGGTGGGTGCCCACTCTCAATGTCTTTAGTTGACTAGGGGAGAAGATATGGTGGTGGGCCCTATTACGGGGCCTGGGCTGCTACCCCTGGAAACGACTGTGTTACGTACCAGGTTTGGAGCCTGATGGCAGGGGGCTGCCTTTCCTACGACCCTGATTCGAGGGGCCGCTGGGGTTGAGACAGCAGCCACAAGAGCACGGTGAGGTATGAGTGCCTGTGATAGTCCAATGATGTTCACCAGCTGGTGGTCCATGGGATCTCTGGAGGTAGAGCTGACCTGCGGGTGGAAGGTGCGGTTAAATAGGAGAGACCCAGTTGAGCTGGGAAGCTACTGAGCTGGAAGCCGCTGAGGTCTGGATAGCAACAGGCCCTGGAGCGGAGTCAGGTGAAGGCAGGTTCGGCAACAAGCTGGAGGTGCGGTACAAGAGGAGCAGGCAGGTGGGTAGTCGGGTCCAGGCAGGGTCATCAACAGGCGGGCAGCGAGGTAACAGTAGGTCAGGCAGGAACGTAGTCGTATGCAAGCCGGGATCGGGTACAGGTAGACAGCTGGAGGGTCGTAGACAAGCCGGGTCGGTAACAGGTTCAGAACAGGTTATCAGGTTGCAGGTTAGTACAGGTAACACTGTAGATCAGACAGCACTCGCTGCAAGGTGTGTCCCATTGAAATAGAGCCATCTGGCGCCGTTTCCGGCGCGCGCATGGGCGCTCGGGTGCGCGAATAGCGCTAAAAAGACCATTGAAGGCAGGATTTCTCCTAACAGGCTGGACGTGTTGTTTCACATTTAGGATCAGAGAATAGGTAAAAAGGAGCTCCCAACGTTCAGTAAAAACTTGTGCAATTTTATTTGATTAAGGTAAAAGCAGTGTGGCACAGCTGATCCCAGCAATACCAGATACAATCATCACAAAAGACAAGGAATCTCTGAAAGATCCTACAATCAGGCATCAGCTGCCCTGAAGAAGGGGGAGTCTGTGATCCCCCGAAACGCGTTGGCTTCACCACACTGCTTTTACCTTAATCAAATAAAATTGCACTCATTTTTACTGAACGTTGGACCCTCCTTTTTACCTATTCTCAGCCAATGAGGAGGGAGAGTTCTCGGAGAGCCAAGGCTCTTGTACACATCGCTGAATTGCAACGGGCTCAGGTAAGTATTAGGGGGCTGCTGCACAGAGAAGGTTTTTTTATCTTTATGCTTTAACTGTAAAGTCAACAGACACCACTGATGGATCATTCTTAGCCTGCTGGTGCTTAGATTGTTGTCCCATGAGCTGCAATAATCCCAGAGCAGGGTGGAAACTGAGAGCACAATCATCATCCATGGTGCAAGTCTTCACTGTCCTTGCAGCACCTATGCATTACAGCTCCATAGACTTCTACAGGATCATCTTCAATCATCTCTGGCTTCAGGACCAACCCTCAAAAAGTCCATGGGGCATTAATGAGCAGGAACAGCTAGGAAAGTGAAGAGTTACACCTCTGGATGTAAATGGTAGAACCTCGGTCATCAGTCTCCGGTAATTGTACTGACCTGATCCCAGACACTCCTAATATATAAAAGTGATCTCATCAGTGGTGGATGGAGTTACCATGGAGCTCCTATTCAGCACTGTTTCTTGGTACCCTTCCCCATTCAACTACTGGCCAAATAACACATTTATTCACTGGGTATCAGTTAACAGATGGATCAGTCATGTCCAAGTCAACCCGGTAGCCTGAGGGATCTAAGTACACATCTCAATAATCAGACCCTAAGACTCAGAGGGCCTCTCTGCAACAACTGGTATGCCTACCCCTGGATTACATCCCGACTTACCTGAGTGCATTGTAAATTCTTCAGTCCTCCTCATCTCACAATCTCCACGTCTTCTACTATTCACAGCTTTAATCATATCAATAGGAAGTCGCCCAGCCACACGTTTAAGGAAATGAAAGTAACTACAATGTAGAAAACTTTGCATTTCTCGAGCTGCATGCTATTATTAATACAATGTGTTTTTGAATTTTCCATTACAAGCTGTACGTTTCAGAGCAGGTAATTTTATACTTAAATTAAATTATTATATAATAATACTATACTATATTATTATTCAGGACCATGGGCGTCCGCAGGTTGCCCCCCTGGAATCAAGGATCAGATCAGGGGTTCCCCACTAGGTCCTTATCCTCTTGAGCCATCTAGCAGTTTCTGAGTCTCTTGGGCTATGTATGCAGTCTCTGATTGTCTCTTGTACCATGTCCACAGTCTCTGACCGTCTCCTGTACTATGTCTGCAGTCTCTGACCATTTCCTGTAGTATGTCTGCAGTCTCCTACCATCTCCTCTTCTATGGCTGCAGTCTCTTACCATCTCCTGTACTATCTTGTCAATTTTCCTAACACACACCTTTCTGGCAAAATAAGGCTCATGTAGAAGTGGGTGCTGCAGCAATCACCAGCTGGATACTGGAAGCGTCAAACATGTGTAAGTATTCGCCAGATCTTTCTTTAAATAAAGAACCTTGGTGATCCTTGGTGTGCTGGTGAATACTTCCACATCTCCTGTACTATGTCTGCAGTCTCTGACCGTGTCCTGTACTATGTCTGCAGTCTCTGACCATGTCCTGTACTATGTCTGCAGTCTCTGACCATCTCCTGTACTATGTCTGCAGTCTCTGACTGTCTCCTGTACTAGGTCTGCAGTCTCTGACCGTCTCCTGTACTGTGTCTGCAGTCTCCGACCATCTCCTCTACTATGTCTGCAGTCTCTGACCATCTCCTCTACTATGTCTACAGTCTCTGACCATCTCCTGTAGTATGTCTGCAGTCTCTGACCATCTTCTGTACTAGGTCAACAGTCTCTGACTATCTCTTGTACCATGTCTGCAGTCTCTGACTGTGATGATAACATTGTTGAAAAGGGGCAGAGCATGGGTGACCTTAAAATAATGCCCCCCCCCTGAAAAAAATTCTGTGGACGCCCATGTTCAGGACTTTCATATTGCCAACACAGTTTGCACAGCACCTTACAACATGAGGGCAGACAGTACAGTTACAATACAATTCAATACAGGAGGAATCAGAGGGCCCTGCTCGTTTGAGCTTACAATCTAAAAAGGGAGGGTCAATTGAGATAAAAGGCAATAACTGTTGGGGACGAGCAGATGGAGAAAATAAAAGTACAGTTGTTAGGTGGAGACAGGATAGGCCTCTCTGAAGAGAAGGATTTTCATGGATCAACCATAAAGCGTAGGAGATAGTTGGACAGATTGGGGTGGGGAGTTACAGAGGATAGGAGAGGCTTATAAGAAGTTCTGGAGGAGGTGACAGAGGAGCTAGAGATCAGGAGGTCTTGGGAGGAATGAAGAGAACAATTAGGTTGATATTCTGAGACCAGGTTAGTGATGTAGCTGGGGCTGAGCTGTGGATGGTTTTGTAGGTTGTTGTTTATTATTTTGAATTTAATTAATTGAGTGACTGGCAGCAAATAGAGGTATTGGCGGAGAGGGGCGGCAGACACTGAATGGTTGGTAAGGTGGATCAGTCTAGCAGGAGCATTCATGATGGACTGAAGGGGGGATAGTCTATGTAGAAATACGCCAATGAGGAGACAGTTGCAGTAGTCAAGGTGAGAGATGACCAGAGAGTGAAATAGAAGCTTTGTGGTGTCACTGGTTGGGAAGGGGCGTATCTCTGAGATGTTTTGTAGGTTGAGGCGCCATGCTTTGGACAGTGATTGGATGTAGGGCTGATAGGAGAGTTCAGAATCCAGGATTATTCCTAGCACACTGGCCTGCAGGGACAGGTTGATAGCTGCGCCATTGATTGTGACAGAGAAGTCAGGGGAAGGGGTAGGAAATATTATGAGTTTGGTTTTTGGATAGATTGAGTTTGAGGAAGTGGTGAGACATCCAGACTGATATGTCTGTCAGTAAAATAATGATGGAGGAGGAGGCTGATGGAGTGAGCTGAGGGGTAGTGAGATATATTTGGGTGTAATCAGTGTAGAAGTGGTACTGAAAGCCATGGGAGGCTATCAACTGACCCATAGTGGCAGTGTATATTGAGAATAGAAGAGGTGCACGGATAGAACCTTGGGAGACCTCAGTGGAGAAGGGAAGAGGAGAGGAGGAGGTATAATTATAAGTGACACTGCATGTGTGGTAGGATAGGTAGGATGAGAACGAACAAAGAGTACAGTCATGGTGACCAAAGCAGTGGAGTTTTTTGAGGAGGAGGTGGTCAACCGTATCAAAGGCAGCAGAGAGGTCCAGGAATAGGAGAATAGAGTAGTGTCCATTGGTTTTAGTTGTTAGTTAGGGATGGGATGGGGCGAACACCCCCCCGGTTTGCACCAGAACACGTGAACAGGCAAAAAGTTCTGGCGAACACGTGAACCCTATTAAAGTCTATGGGACACGAACTTGAAAAATAAAAAGTGCTAATTTTAAAGGCTTATATGCAATGTTATTGCCATAAACAGTGTATGGGGACCCAGGTACTGCCATAGGGGACATGTATCAATGCAAAAAAAGTTTTTAAAACAATCGTTTTTTCAGGAGCAGTGATTTTAATAATGCTTAAAGTGAAAGAATAAAAATAAAATATTCCTTTAAATATTGTGCATGGGGGGGTCCCCTTAGTCTGTCTATAAAGTGGCACATCTGTGTAGAACATGCCACTGTAATAATGAAATTTTTAAAGGAAAAAATGTAATTTAAACTTGCTTGCGGCTGTAATGTACTGCCGGCTCTGGCAATATAGATAAAAAATTGATCTGGCCGCCCGCCATGATGTCCGGGCCACCACGTCCAACCACACCAGGAGCATATCCGGAAAGGAAGACCTAAGCCTGAGAAAATCAAACTTTATATCTCTGATAAGCTCCCTGCTGCATCTGACACCCAGGTCCTTGCCCCCCACATGAAGAACCAAAATGTCCGGGGCCCTGTCCAACCTGGCCAAATGATGAACCTCTGGGAGCACCCGGGACCACAGCATGCCCGGAACCCCGATCCATTTTACACTCCCCATTTCCCGGGAAAGCCCCAGCTGCCTGCCGTTGGGCCTAACATCAGCCCTTTTTGCCCCCCAAAACACAAAGGAATGCCCCAAGATCCAAATGAGGCAACGTGTTCCACCTGTAACGAAACAAAATCACATTGCCTCCACCACAAAACCAAACCAAGCAAATGCATAGAAAAGAGTGAAAAGAAAAACAAACTACCCCTTAGTCCCGCTCAAAGCAAATGAGGACGGACATACAGGCGGAATCGTGAAGACTCCCACCTGCCTATGCGCCTGACCACACTATCGCCCAGACCCCACCTGGAAGCCTCAGTGGCCGCCCCAATGTGGAAAGAATGTGAAGCAAACTCTCCCGGGTTCAATCCCGCCCCCACCAAGCACTTGCGAAATACTGCAACAAATTGGAAACGGGACAGGAAGGAGCCGGCCTCGTGAACAAACAGGGGCCCCAGGAACCCCGGCCTACACTCCATGAATTGTTCCAGCGCGATGACCGGGCAACAACAGGGAACATTGCCCCACCAAAGCTCGACCAACGCCCCTTTACCTTTCTGATCCGTTTTAGATCTTTGAACCCAGAGCTTGACCGAACCCTCAGAGAAAACCACATCGCTAACCCGCAGGCCCCCCGCTACACGCCTGGAGGGGCTGACCAACTCACCGATGCGGAATGCCCCAAAAAATGCCACCAAAAACGCCGCCCTGAACAGTAAGTGTTCGTAAGGCGACGAGCAAACTACCGGCAACTTGTCCAGAGTTGCACTGAGTACCGAAAAGGATACCGGGCGCCTCGAGTCCCGAGTCCTGTGGCCCTTCATGGCCTGACGAACTCCAAAATCCTTTGTAAAATCCTGCACCCCCCAGAGTTTGAACCAAAAAGCAAGCCCTGCGAGTTTCCGGTCAACTGCCGCGGCCGAAGCCCCCTTAAGAAAATTGCGACAAACGAAATACAGGACCAACCCGGCGTCCTTCGGCCCCGGGCCCTCGTACCCAACTTCCTCCATCAATGCGACCCATTCCCTCCAAGTCTGTGCATAAACCCTTCAAGTCGCAGCACTCACCAAATCCCGAATCAGTCTAGCGGCGATTCCAAGGCAATTTCCCACATCTGCCGAGGACAAGGCACCCCATGCTGCTCCGCATCCAGCGCCAACACGCGGAACTCGTCCCACTGAAAACGAGACAAGGAATCATCCACATTGTTGCAAATTCCCGGAATATGCACCGCATATATGAAAACATTCAACCGGAGACAGAGCAACACCAAATGTCGCAGAAGGCGCACCACCGGTGGAGAGGAGGCAGAAATGTTATTTATCGCCTGAACAACTCCCATATTATCGCAATGAAAACGCACTTTCCGATCCCGAAAAGCCTCACCCCAGATTTCAACTGCTAGCACAATCGGGAACAATTCCAAAAGCACCAGATTAGTTAGAAAACCGGCCGAGCGCCACGACTCCGGCCACCCTTCCGCACTCCACCGCTCTTGGAAATAGGCCCCGTACCCCGCCGAACCCGATGCGTCCGTAAACCATATCAAGTCCCTGTTACTCACCGGACCCACCATCCAAAGAGAGCGGCCGTTATACGACTCCAAAAAGACACGCCAAATTCTCAAATCTGCCCTGAGCTCCCTTGTCAGCCGAAAAAAGTGCTTTGGTGATGTAACGCCCGCCGTGGCAGCCGCCAGCCTGCGGCAGAAAATCCTACTCATCGGCATAATCCGACAGGCAAAATTCAGTTTCCCGAGCAACGACTGGAGTTCGCGCAACTGAATCTTCCTGTGGCCGTACGTCACCCTGACCTCATCCCGCAGGGCCACCAGTAAGCGGCATTCCATGGCGAACGAGTCAATCGTAATGCCCAGAAAAACCAACTCCGTTCTAGGACCTTCTGTTTTGTCCGGAGCCAACGGAATGCCGAAGCGTTCCGCGATGTGCTGGAAGGCGGCCAACAGAATCGCGCAAATCCTCGACTCTGGAGGGCCAATACAGAGAAAGCCATCCAGATAATGAATGACCGAACTCACACCGGATATATCCCTCACCACCCACTCCACAAAGGAGCTGTATGACTCGAAGAACGCACACGAAATCGCACAACCCATCGGCAGGCAACGATCAACATAGAACCCACCCTGCCAATGACATCCTAGCAAATGTATACTATCGGGATGTACCGGAAGCAATCGGAATGTGGCTTCCACATCCGTCTTAGCCATCAGGGAACCCCGCCCGTACCTTCGCACCCACGAAACTGCCGCATCGAACGACGTATATGTCACCGCACACACCTGCGGGTCAATACCATCATTGACCGAGGCCCTTTGCGGGTAGGACAAATGATGGATCAGCCTAAATTTCCCACTGTCTTTTTTGGGGACCACACCCAAAGGGGACACCACCAACCCCGGAAATGGCGGTGAGGAAAAGGGGCCACTCATCCGCCCCAGCGACACTTCCTTGGCCAATTTTTCTGAAACCACGTCGGGATGAAGTAGAGCAGAACGAAAATTGCTCGACAATGGCGGAACACTAGACAACTGACACGGAATTCTAAAACCCTCCCTAAAACCCATTTCTAATAGCCGAGCCGCCTCCCGATCTGGGTACCTATTTAGGAACGGCACCATCCTTCCCACCTTCATCGGAGTCCTCCCGCTTTCCAGGAGCATCCCTGGTACGACCTTTTCCTTGTTTAAAACAACGGTTGAACGAGTGGGACCCTCCACAACCCGAGCACTCATGTTTAAAACGACAGGAGGCGCCAAAGCGACACGAGCTGTTGTTGAACTGCCAACACAACACCTTATTTCTAGCGGCCGGCGTACCTGGGGCGGAAGTCCCGCCAGCCCCTCCCTGAAAAGGCTGGTTACCCGCCCTGACCGAAGTCATCAACTTCATCTAGAGGCCGATATCCTTGTGGTCCCAGCGAATCGAGGACCTTATGGCCTTCCGCTGACGAAATTGTTCGTCATAGCGGAGCCAGGCTACCCCCCCCCCCCCGTACACCCTGTGGGCCACCCCTATAGCATCCAGATAACAAAAAAGCGCCGAACAATGCTCCGGAGCTTTTTCCCCAATTACACTCGCCAAAATCGCAAAAGCCTGCAACCAATTGGCAAACGTACGGGGAATGAGCCGATACCTCCTCCGCTCCTCCTCCTCCTTCTTACTCTCATCCGGCTTCACCCTGTCTAAATAGAACTTTTCTAACGGAAGAAGGGAAAATATTTCCACATATTCCCCCTTCCAAATTTTTTCGCGCACCTCTGCCTTGAGGTGCGCACCCAGTGGTCCTTCAAAGCAGGCGTACACTTCGCACTTCGCAGAGTCCGCCATCCTTACCGTATCCGCTGACTTGTCCTGCTTTCCGCTGCCCTCCCCTGGCCCGGCCGCACCTGCCTCAACCACCTCGGTCTGAGTTCCAGCCGCCGCCAGGGAGTGCACCCTGGGGGAGGTGGGGTCTGACCGTGCTGACTCCCCACTTCCCATCGGATACCAAGCTGACACTACCGCCCTATCCCGCTGAGGACCCGCGAGCTTCCCCAGCAACTCCCGCAAGCTGGCTACAATTTCCCCACTGCTCACCCCCGCCTGTGCCCCCTTTGACCCCTGCCCCACTACCCTAGACCCTGCAAGGACAATAGAGGAAAGAACAGGCAAAAGATCAATAGTAGAAGCAACAGCAGACTCACCAGGCCGCTCAGGGGCAGAGACCCCTCCAGCCGCGGATCCAGAATCCCTTGCCGCCACCTGGACATCATCTTCCAGCTCACCGTCCTCCGCGCTGCTCAGCTCTCCTTCGGAGCACCCCTCCTCCGCACTGCTCGGCTCTCCACGATCGCACCCCTGCGACCCTCCTCCTACCGCTTGATCCAGCCTCCGGGGAGTCCCCCGAGCCGCGCGGGAGCTCCACCTCCTGCCGCCTTCCCGCAGTGATGCCGCCCTCCTTGCAACGCCCCCGGCCGGGGCCCGGAGCCGCTCCGCCTGGTGTCCCGCTCCTCCAGGGCAGACGTGCCCTGACTCCCATGCCGCCTCTCACGGACATCCGTCGGGCCACCGGCCGCACCAGGGGACTGGCCGACGCCCGTACGACCTGCTCTCCCACGCCGGGCCGCAGCCCCCACCATAGGACCTACAGCAGGGGCGGCCGCACGCTCCGGAACCCGGATGACGGAGGGGGTGACAGCGGCACCGCTGCAGACGGCGTCACCCCCCCCGCGAGCTCCGCCTAGGATGAGGATTCCTCCCCGGACCTCCCCCACCTTGAGCCGGCTTGCGCTTGGCAGGGGGGCCTGGAGGGTCCATGCTTGGGCTCCCAATGCGGCGCTGAGCTCCATGGGGGCGATCAGGGCTGAAATGCTCCGGAGGCCTAGACCTCCGAGCGCGTGTGGCGGCACGCCCAGGTTGCTGGGGGCTCCGCTGCCCCCCCTGAATAGCCACTGCAACCCTGCTCTGAAGCCAGTCAGAGCCATGCATCGTGGCTGCAGCCCGCAGCTGCTCCATCAGTCTATCTACCTCCATGTGCAGGAATGCAGGGGATAGGAAGCAGAGATGTTCTTCCTTCAGTTCCTTCCACGAAAGAGACTGGACACCTCCCCTTCCTGTGACTATACTCTCCCTGAATCTCCTCCCCTGACTAGAGGACCCAGCCTGCCTGCTACCCTGCAGACCACCCCCCTCTACTAACTTAACCCCCTGTTGTCCGGTTCCTATACCACCCTGTCATGTATGCCCTGCACCGACTGCTTTTCGGCTCCGGGCATGTCTTGCCTGTTTCATTTTAATAAAGGTTAGCTTGTCCACGTTGGCTGTGGACAAACGGCTGCACTTGTCTGTGATAACGCCCCCTGCCGTGCTAAACACACGTTCCGACAATACACTGGCTGCAGGGCAGGCCAGCACCTCCAAGGCATAAACGGCAAGCTCAGGCCATGTGGCCAATTTGGAGACCCAGAAGTTGAATGGGGCAGACCCATCAGTCAGTACGTGTAGGCGTGTGCACACATACTCTTGCACCATGTTGCTGAAATGCTGCCTCTATCGGCTGGTGGTGCTGTTTGTTGTGGCGGGCTGCTGACAAAGCTTTGCCACATTTCGGCCATGCTAACCCTGCCTTCTGAGGTGCTGGCGGTGGCACAGCTGCATTGGTGGCCTCTTCCTCCTCCTCTGCCTTTGCCTTGTGCTTCCGCTGAGCCCCCGGTGTCATTTGGGAATGCCTTCAGCAGCGCCTCTACCAGTGTGCGCTTGTAGTCGCGCATCTTCCTCTCATGCTCCAGTGAGGGAATTAAGGACAGCACGTTGTCCTTGTAAGGGGGATCCAGCAGGGTGGCCACCCAGTAATCAGAAGAAGTTACATTGCGTAGGCACTGCAGCATGTAGTCGGCCATGTGTGCCAGGCTGCCCAGAGGCAAAGACAAGCTGTCCTCTGTGGGAGGTATATCATCTGTGTCCTCTGTTTCCCCCAAGCCACGCTCCAGTGATGCCCACGAGCTGCATTGGGTGCCACCCTGCTGCGATTCCTCCTCCTCCTCATCTTCCTCATCCTCCTTGTCCTCCAGAACTGTGCCCTGGCTTGAATATTTTTGACCTGGCCTATGCTGGTGCAGGAACCCACCCACTTGCGAATGACTGGCCTGATAACCGTGGAAATGACCCCTCTTCCTCCTCCTCCTCCTCATCCTCCTGTGCCACATCCTCTTCCATCATGGCCCGAAGTGTTTTTTCAAGGAGACATAGAAGTGGGATAGTAACGCTGAGAACAGCATCATCGGCACTGGCCATGTTGGTGGAGTACTCAAAACACCGCAATACGGTACACAGGTCTCGCATCGAGGCCCACTCATTGGTGGTGAAGTGTTGCTGTTCCGAAGAGCGAATGACCCATGCGTGCTGCAGCTGAAACTCCACTATTGCCTGCTGCTGCTCGCATGGTCTCTCCAGCATGTGCAAGGTGGAGTTCCACCTTGTGGGCACGTCGCATATGAGGCGGGGAGCGGGAAGGCCGAAGTTCCGCTGCAATGCAGACAGGCGAGCAGCAGCAGGGTGAGAACGCCGAAAGTGCGCACAGACGGCCCGCACTTTATGCAGCAGCTCTGACATATCCGGGTAGTTTTTTAGAAAATTCTGTACCACCAAATTCAGCACATGCACCAGGCAAGGGATGTGCGTCAAACCGGCTCGGCCCAGAGCCGCTACAAGATTTCGCCCATTGTCGCACACCACCAGGCCGGGCTTGAGGCTCAGTGGCAACAACCACTCATTGGTCTGTTGTTCAATGCCCGTCCACAGCTCCTGCACAGTGTGGGGTTTATCCCCCAAACATATCAGTTTTAAAACAGCCTGCTGTCGTTTCCCCCTGGATGTGCTGATGTTGGTGGTGAAGGTGTTACGCTGAGCGGATGAGTGGATGGTCGAGGAGGAGGAAGCGCAGTAGGAGGAGGAGGCAACAGGAGGCAAAGAGAATTGCCCTGCAATCCTCAGTGGTGGAAGGACATGCGCCAAATGGCTCAGGCCCACCCGCCAGTACATTTGCCCAGTGTGCAGTTAGCGAGATATAGCGTCCCTGCTCGTGCTTACTGGTCCATGTATCAGTGGTTATGTGGACCTTGCCACAGATGGAGTTGTGCAGTGCACACTTGATCTTGTCCCCGACTTGTTTGTGCAGGGAAGGGATGGCTCGTCTGGAAAAGTAGTGGCGACTGGGAACCACGTACTGTGGGACAGCCACCGCCAACAGGTTTTTGAAACTGTCCGTGTCCACCAGACGGAATGACAGCATTTCAAAGGCCAGGAATTTTGAAATGCTGGCATTCAGGGCCAGGGATCGCGGGTGGGTAGGGGGGTACTTCCTCTTTCTCTCCAGTGTTTGGGAGATGGACAGCTGTAAGCTTCCATGGGACCATGTGGAAATGCTTGGGGACGGTGGCGGACATGGTGGCATTGCTGTCATATCGTCTGTTTGCTGGGTGGCAGGTGACGCTGTAGAGGTGGAGGAAGAGGCTGAGGCAGCAGCAGAAGAGGAAGCAGGAGGAGGCCAAGACCTTTCTTGGATTTTGAGGTAATTATTCCAATGCAGCTTGTGCCTTGAATTTAGATGCCTGGTCATGGGGGTTGTACTCAGGTTGAGAACATTTATGCCCCGGCTCAGGCTATCATTGCACAGCTTGCAAACCACTCGTGTCTTGTCGTCAGCACATTGTCTGAAGAACTGCCACACGGGGGAACGCCTTTGAGCTGCCTTTGGTGTGCTAGGTCCCTGGGTGCGGTGGGTAGTAGCAGGCATACTGTCTAGGGGACTATCGCTCCGCTTTTGCAACCTGCTTCCTCTTTTGCTGTGCTGGTGCCTCTGTGCAACCACCACCTCTTCCTCCAAACTCCACACGTCACTCGCATGACTCTCATTCCATGTGGGGTCTAGGACCTCATCATCCACATCATCTTCCACCCACCCTTTACCACTGCCCTCCTTGTCAGTCTGCACACTGAGGAAAGCTGCAGCAGTTGGCACCTGTGTTTCATCATCATCAGAAATGTGCTGCGCTGGTGTTTACATGTCCTCATCCTGCAACAGAAGTGGTTGGGCATCGGTGCACTCAATGTCTTCCACTTCTGGGGCAGCGCTATATGGATGGCCCACGGAAAGCACACCAGGAGAGTCATCAAAAAGCATAAGAGTTTCTTGCAGGACTTGGGGCTCAGACTGCTTGGCTAATTTACAAGGGGCTGAGGTGAAAGACAGATGGCCATGGGGTTCAGGTGCCAACTCTGAGCTTTCATCAATGGACCGGGAGGGAGACAATGTGAAGGAACTGGAGGCATTGTCAGCCACCCAATCTACTATCGCCTGT
>BLSH010092648.1:492765-502901 GCA_018402905.1 Glandirana rugosa
GGATCGGTGTATGATAAGGGTTCCCAAGACCCCTACCTTTTGGTAGAGAATTCCAAACTAGATACGGAAGGAGACGAAGTTACGGAGGTTTTGACGGTCTTAGGAGGAGGAGGGAGAGGAGAACACACAAGACATCGTTGCGTTCTTACCACTGACGTATTTCGCCCGGAACTCTCCTTTCCTTCAGGAGGAGTAGGAGTGTGACGAGACGGAGCTTATGGGACAGGTATTACGGTACGTCTCAGACCAGGACGTTCATGTGTTCTCCCTAACACAGTAACTACGTACGTAACAGTGCCGAGTGGTAGGAACAGCGGAGGAGTTTACCACTGACCCCGGACCGAACCCGAACGATTTTTGAAATGTCCGGGTCCGTGCCACGGACACCCAAAAGTTCGGTACGGACCCGAACGTTACAGTCCGGGTTCGCTCAACACTACTGCTGATAAAGGATGCATACGCTGTACAGTCACCATTTGAGGAGGCGACAAGGATGGTGAGCCGTGACAATGCATGCATCAATGACACAATCCCTCTTGTGTACTTGCAGGACCAGACTCTGCATGGCATTATGGACAGGGTATTCGAGGCAGAGCAGTGTGAGGATGAGGAGGACTTCCTTTCCTCTCAAGGCCCGCTTTATGCAGTCACCATTCTTGCGTTGCTACAGAACACACAAGAGGAGAGGGAGGAGGAGGATTCTGGCAGTTTTGGAGGCATTGAAGCAGAGGAAGGCATAGATCAAACCTTAAGAGATGGTTTTCCATCCCCAGAACCCTTGGGAATAGTATGTGGCTAGGAGGAGGCAGTTCCAGATACTGTAATCCTCTGTGACCCCCAGGACTCTGCTTCTCATGCCTCTGCAAATGGCCTCCCTTATGCTTCAAAGCCTGCGAAAGGACTCAAGAATTTGTGGCTTCAAGGAGAAGGGTCAGTGTTGGTTTGCAACCCTTCTTGACCACCGTTACAAGGGTAAAGTCTCGGAACTCATCCCATCCCCACAGAGGATGAAATATCTTCAGGACATCTTAAAGAGGAGTTTATGTACTGCCCTTTTAGACTCTGCTAGCTTACAGTTACATAGTTGGTAAGGTTGAATAAAGACATCAGTAAATCCAGTTCGACCTGTGTTGGTGTGTGTGTGTGTAGAAAATTATTTCCCATATCCCTAAAACTATCCATAGTTCCTGCCGACACCACTGATTGTGGAAGAGAGTTCAACATCCTTACCGCCCTGACAGTGAAAAAACCCCTACGCAGCTTAACCACTTGCCGACCGCCCGCCGCAGCGTGACGGCGGCAAGGTGGCTCGTTATCGCGAAACGCCGTCACTTGACGGCGGCCACGATAACTAATATTGTGAGCGCTCGCGCACTCACTGTGTTCGGTGGGGGCCAGGGAGCGGGTAGGGTGGACTCGATCTCCGCCTGCTACCCTCGATGGCCCCCCCCCCCGCAGCGAGAGAACGGAGGGCCGTGTATGTAAACACGGATCTCCGTTCTCATAGAGAGGGAAGGGCGATGATCACAGCCTTCCTATATATGGAAGCTGTGATCATCCCCTTTCCCCAGCCAGGGCAGCCCACACACAGTTAGAACACGCCCAGGGAACACAGTTAACCCTTAGAGCGCCCCCTGCAGGTTAACCCCTTCACTGTCAATGGCATTTACACAGTAATCAGTGCATTTTTATAGCACTGATCGCTGTATAAATGCCAATGGTCCCAAAAAAGTGTCAAAAGTGTCCGACATGTCCGCTGCAATATCGCAGTACCGCTAAAAATCGCAGATTGCCGCCATTACTAATAAAAAAAAAACAGAAATCAATTCTCATCATCCGTAAACGCAGCAACTTTTGCGCAAACCAACCAATAAACGCCGATTGCGATTTTTTTTACCAAAAATATGAGGAAGAATATAAATCGGCCAAAACCGATGAAAAAAAATGTTTTTTTATATTTTTTTTTGTAAGAAATTTGGGGTTTTTTTTCAAAATTGTCGCTCTTCTTTTGTTTATAGCGGCGATCAGAAATGACGCAGAGGTGATCAAATACCACCAAAAGAAAGCTCTATTTGTGGAAAAAAATGGACGCAAATTTCGTTTGGGTACAACGTCGCACGGCCGCGCAATTGTCAGTTAAAGCGACGCAGTGCCGAATTGCAAAAAGTGCTCTGGTCCTAAACTGGGAAATTCTTCCGGGGCTGAAGTGGTTAAGGTTAAACCACTTTTCTTCCAGTCTCATTGTGTGGCCTTGTGCCTTGTTATATTCCCTGGGACTGAAAAGTTTCATACTTAGGCTGGGATCCCCATTGAGATATTTGAATATTGCTAATATATCTCCTCTCAAGTATCTATTCTGCAGGGACAATAAATTTAGTGCTTGTAGTCCTCCAGTCCCCATATTAATTTGGTGGCCTTTCTCTGGACCCTCTCCAGCTCCAGCACATCCTCTCTGAGGATTGGCGACCAGAACTGGACGGAATACTTTAGATGCGGCCAAACCAGAGTTCTATAAAGTGTCAGGATTATAGTTTTATCTGTGGAGTAAATTCCCTTTTTAATGCATGCTAATATTCTGCTGGCTTTGCTTGCAGCGGCTTGACACCGCATGCTATTGCTCAGTCTGTCTTCTGCTAGGACCCCCAGAGTGCATTAACTTACATTTACTAATGTTAAACTTTATTTGCCATCCAGTAGCCCACTCCATTAATGTATACAGGTCCTCTTGTAAAGATTTAGCTGTTTATCTCATCCTCTATATCATTTATAAATAAATTAAACAGAATTGGTCACAGGACAGAGCTTTGGGGTACCCCACTAACCATTCTAGACCATTCTGAATACACATAGACCTGTCCATAGACTTCGTTGACTGGCTGACATTTATCAAAATGAATCATTCCTGGATTAGCAGCAGCTATCAAACCCCTGATGCCCTGTTGCTGATTTAGTGTTTTTGGGATGTGGAATCTGTACAAGACTACGCTTCCTAGCTTTGTGGGTGCATTTTTTACAGCAAGGTCAATTCTTGCTTTTATCAAAAGTACCTCTGTAGATTTACAGTGTGAAGCCACCACCAACACCCAAAGCCCAATTTTTCCACACCTGTTACTTCTATCCAAATTCTGTGAAACAGGCACCAGAATTTATTAAAAAAATCTCTAATCTCTTGTTCCCAGTGAACTAAATTTTGGCCTCGTCATACCAACTAGCTCCGCAAGCCATTGTTTATAAAATAAAGAAAGCTTGCAGGGAAAATGTTTTTTTTTTCTTGATAAATGTAATTTTTGCTGCAGCAGGTTCTATACACGGTACAGATTCCCCACTTTACAGGCAGACTAAGGGAACCCCCCAGGCGCTATATTTAAAGGCAATTTTCATTTCTATTGTTTCACTTTAAGCATCAGTAAATCACTGTTCATTTAAAAATTATCTTTTTAATAAACATTGTTTGCATTGATACATGCCCCCCATGGCAGTACCATGACCCCCATGTCCAATAACTTGCATAATAAGCCTTCAAAATGGGCACTTTTGATTTTTTAAGTTTGGGTCTCATGATATAAGATATACAGTATGAATTTAAGTTTACTCCAGGATCTTAGGCATGAATTGATTGGAAGACTGCCTCAGTAATCAGTTTCCAGAGGATAACCATATTGGATATCTCCCACTCTTCACACACTGATAGCAACACCGCAGGAGAAATGCTAGCACAGGCTTCCAGTATCCGTAGTTTCAGGTGCTGCACATCTCGTATCTTCACAGCATATGGTTTTTTTATGGTCTGTAAAAACCAATACCGGGTGAGCTGCTCCTTCCAGGAGGTACCGCCATTCCTCCAAAGCCGACTTGATGGCCAGCAATTCCCTATCACCGACATCATAGTTCCAGCAAGATGGTGCACCACCACATTATGAGTGTCAGGTCCAAGCATTCCTAGATGAACAGTTTCCTGGAAAGTGGATTGGTCATCGTGGGCCAGTTGAATGGCCCCCAAGGTCTCCCGATCTGACCCCCTTAGACTTTTATCTTTGGGGTCATCTGAAGGCAATTGTCTATGCTGTGAAGATACAAGATGTGCAGCACCTGAAACTACGGATACTGGAAGCCTGTGCTAGCATTTCTCCTGCGGTGTTGCTATCACTGTGTGAAGAGTGGGAGAAGAGGGTTGCATTGACAATCCAACACAATGGGCAGCACATTGAACACATTTTATAAGTGGTCAGAAACTTGTAAATAACTCATGAAAGAATAAAGTTACGTTAAAACCAAGCACACCATTGTTTTTCTTGTGAAATTCCCAATAAGTTTGATGTGTCACATGACCCTCTTCCTATTGAAAAAACAAAAGTTGGATTCAAAATGGCCAACTTCAAAATGGCTGCCATGGTCACCACCCATCTTGAAAAGTTTCCCCCCTCACATATACTAATGTGCCACAAACAGGAAGTTAATATCACCAACCATTCCCATTTTATTAAGGTGTATCCATATAAATGGCCCACCCTGTACTTTTAAGGGCTGGAATCCCTGTTGGGTCCCCCATGAAGATACTTTCCTTGAGTCTTCACCATTTTTTACTACATTGATCGTCTCTGATGCATGGAAATTGGTGGACTGACTTTATCATTCAGATGCCATGTCTGCCCCCTTTATAACACACCATATCCACAGTAAGTGACAGCTACAAGGGAAGGAGAAACTCAGATCACCGATCTAGGACCATGCAAAAGAGTACAGATCTATGTGGTGTACGGTACAAAAGGTTGTCCTGGAAGTTGTCATTCTTGATGAAACGTGTCGATGAGGGCCAGTTGTGATATCATCATGTTGTCATTCAGATGCCATATCTGCCCTCTTTATAACCACAAATGATAGTCCCACCACACATGTTCCTGGAGTGGGCTAAAGAATTAAACAGGTGCTGTAGCAATAATCAAGTTGGGAACTGGTAACATCACAGATCAGCGTCCATATTTGCCAGCACACCAGTGATCTTCAGGCAACATGCTTTTATTCAAAAATATTACATCACAGTAATTAAATGCAATGCTAAAAAAGGGCCCTTTCACATAGCCGACTAGTCTACATTCTTTTTTTTTTTCTCCTACACATTTTTTTGAAGAAAAAGTAGCAATATGCAGCTTAGAACAGCTTTGTGAATACAATAAATCATAAAGTCAATACTACAAATAGCATAGACAGTGTGCATTACAAAGTGGGTGATAGCTCTTATCATCCATAAGAAAAGATATGCAACAATTGATGGCAATCAAACCCACGGATAGGTCGGTTGTACAATGATATCAATGGTAGGGCATCTGGAGCCTCACTCCTGGGAGAAAGGAGAATGTAAACATGCCTAAGGAGGTCTCCAGGAGGGTAAAGTTGCCAACTGAAGAGGGGCGAACCCTCTCGATAGTATTTTGTAGGAGAGAAACTGGCAAGTAATGGTGGCAAGCTGTGGGGACCCAAAACAAATCAAAACAAAGCAAAAAAAAAGGGAAAGGGTTAGGGAAGTAAAAGGGTGAGGAGAAAAAGTGATGGGGAAATAGGAAGACGGGACAGGGGGATGGAGAAGGGGGCCCACAATTGCTCAAGGCTGCAGACACCCCTGACAGCCCAGTAATCGGCTTTGTGAGGAAGTCAAAATAGAAGAAAAAGATGAAAGCACTCTTAACACCTTAATGAACCTCCTCACCTTGAGCCCCCCACCTCCCGGCCCCCCCTGGGAGAGAGGAGATGTTGGATAGTGTGGGTCTTGTATCAGTCCTACAAGAAGAGGCATGTAAGCACAGATATTGTTTGCACACAACAGACAATTAAGAGGTGAGTCCCCTCAGGTGATTGTATTGTTTTAGTTGTGCAGAAGTGAAGCCAACAGGCCTAGGTATTTAAGAATTTTGTGGGATTGGTTCTTCAATCTCTTCAATTTACCATAAGAGGGTGAACCAGTTGGACAGGGATGGGGCGCGGGGTGTTCCCCATTATACTGGGATGCAAAGTTTAGCACTGTTTAACATATTTACTGCCAATACTTTACAATGAGTCATAACAGGTAAGGAGGACTGATGCAGGAGGAATTGTGCTGGAGTTTAGTCTAGAGCAGCGATCACCAACCTTTTGGACCTCACAGACCACTAAACTCACAATTTTCAATCCCACGGACCACTGACTTGAATTATACATGCCTCATACACACAGTGCTCCAGCTCTCTACACCCCTCCCCCAGGATCACACTGCTGCCTTATACACACAATGCTCCGGCTCTCTACACCCCTCCCCCAGGATCACACTGCTGCCTTATACACACAATGATCCGGCTCTCTGCCCAACTCCCCCTGGATCACACTGCTGCCTTATACACACAATGCTCCGGCTCTCTGCCCAACTCCCCCTGGATCACACTGCTGCCTTATACACACAATGCTCCGACTCTCTGCCCCCTCCCCCTGGATCACACTGCTGCCTTATACACACAATGCTCCGGCTCTCTGCCCAACTCCCCCTGGATCACACTGCTGCCTTATACACACAATGCTCCGGCTCAGTGCCCCCCTTACCCTGGCACTGCTGCCGTATACACACAATGCTCCAGCTCTCTGCCCCCCTTACCCTGGATCACACTCCTGCTTTATATACATGACTCTCTGCCCTCTCCCGGTGAATTACACTGCTGCCTTATACACACAATGCTCCAGCTCTCTGCCCACCTTACCCTGGATCACACTGCTGCCTTATACTCACAGCTCCCTGCCCTCTCCCCCTGGATCACACTGCTGCCTTATACACACAATGCTCTGGCTTTCTGCACCCCTCCCCCTGGATCACAATGCTGCCTTATAAACACAATGCTCCGGCTCTCTGCCCCCTTACCCTGGATCACACTGCTGCCTTATACACACGTCAGTGGTTCATGGACCACTGGTTGGTGACCGCTGGTCTATAGTGTACATTGAGACATGGGGGATTATGCCATGGACCTTGGACCAGTAAGGTTGGAGAATCTGGCATGACTACCAGATGCGTAAGAGTGTGCCAGGCTCTTTGGCACATCTCTAACATAGGTTAGACGCCTCCGGGTGAAATTTGTGTAACTGTACTGGAGTCCGGTACCAGCACAGCAAAATCTTGCAACTATTTTCCCAAGTTGAGACTTTTACCGAGCCTTTCTGTGCATTAGTGAAGATAGATTCCCATTGTTCCTGAGATAAATCTATTTGCAGGTCTTTTTCCCAAGCCTGACTCGCTTTACGGAGTCATTTTTAGAGGTCACATATGGATAATGTTTCCTTTAAAAATATTTTTGTAGGTTGGGTATTGAAGTACATTTATCTAGGGCAGGATTTGCCAACTTGCATTCCTGGTTTTCTATAATTCACAGGAGCGTCATATTTATATATGTATCCAGGATGGGGTCACTGTGGTGTCATGGTGTAGAGAAGAGAAGGGGATGGATTTTTTTTTTTTCTTTTTTAATGTTTTGATGAAAGTATTTAGGAAAAGCTATGTAATTTATGTTTTGAGTCCTTGTGATAGATTTCACTATGCGGCTATCTTATAAGGTTTTCAGTATATTTATATTGGTTTATATTTGTATATATCATTGTTCTATATATTTGTATTTGTTACTAAATATTGAAGATCTAACAGTATTGAAAGATTTGGATTTGTTTTATTATAATTTAGTTTGAAAAAAGTAATAAAATCATGTTGAAACAAAAACATCCTGTATACATCCTATGGAATTATTATGGCGATTTTGTCATTACTATAACATATATGCAGTATCTCACAAAAGTGAGTGCACCCCTCACATTTTTGTAAATATTTTATTCTATCTTTTCATGTGACAACACTGAAGAAATGACACTTTGCTACAATGTAAAACAGTGTAAATTTGCTGTCCCCTCAAAATAACTCAACACACAGCCATTAATGTCTAAACCGCTGGCAACAAAAGTGAATACATCCCTAAGTGAAAATGTCCAAATTGGGCCAAAAGTGTCAATATTTTGTGTAGCAATCATCATTTTCCAGCACTGCCTTAACCCTCTTGGGCATGGAGTTCACCAGAGCTTCACAGGTTGCCACTGAAGACCTCTTCCCCTCCTCCATGGCGACATCACGGGGCTGGTGGATGTTAGAGACCTTGGGCTCCTCCACCTTCCGTTTGAGGATGCCCCACAGATGCTCAATAGGGTTTAGGTCTGAAGACACTGCATCAAATTGGTCTGCATGACTGTCGTCCCAGAAGGAAGCCTCTTTTAAAGATGATGCACAAGAAAGCCCGCACACAGTTTGCTGAAGACAAGCAATCTAAGGACATGGATTACTGGAACCATGTCCCATGGTCAGTTGAGACCAAGATAAGCTTATTTTGGTTTGGCCTACAGTCAAGCATGGTGGTGGGAGTGTCATGGTCTGGGGCTGCATGAGTGCTGCCGGCACTGGGGAGCTACAGTTCATTGAGGGAACCATGAATGCCAACATGTACTGTGACATACTGAAGCAGAGCATGATCCCCTCCCTTCGTAGACTGGGCCACAGGGCAGTATTCCAACATGATAACGACCCCAAACACACCTCCAAGATGACCACTGCCTTGCTAAAGATTCTGAGGGTAAAGGTGATGGACTGGCCAAGCATCTCCAGACCTAAATCCTATTGAGCATCTGTAGGGCTCCTCAAATGGAAGGTGGAGGAGCGCAAGGTCTCTTAACATCCACCAACTCCGTGATGTCATAATGGAGGAGGGGAAGAGGACTCAAGTGGCAACCTGTGAAGCTCTGGTGAACTCCATGCCCAAGAGGGTTAAGGCAGTGCTGGAAAATAATAGTTACTACACAAAATATTGACACTTTGGGCCCAATTTGGACATTTTCACTTAGGGAATGAATTCACTTTTGTTGCCAGCGGTTTAGACATTAATGGCTGTGTGTTGAGTTATTTTGAGGGGACAGCAAATTTACACTGTTATACAAGCTGTACACTCACTACTTTACATTGTAGCAAAGTGTCATTTCTTCAGTGTTGTCACATGAAAAGATATAATAAAATATTTACAGAAATGTGAGGGGGTGTACTTACTTTTGTGAGATTCTGTTTATATAAACAAAACAAAAAAAAAGGGGGAGGGTTAGGGAAGTGAAAGGGTGAGGAGAAAAAGTGATGGTGAAATAGGAAGAAGGGACAGGGGGACGGAGAAGGGGGCCCACAATTGCTTAAGGCTGCAGACACCCCTGACAGCCCAGTAATCGGCTTTGTGAGGAAATCAAAATAGAAGAAAAAGATGAAAGCACTCTTAACACCTTAATGAACCTCCTCACCTTGAGCCCCCCCCCCCACCTCCCGGCCCCCCTGGGAGAGAGGAGATGTTGGACGGTGTGGGTCTTGTGTCAGTCCTACAAGAAGAGGCATGTAAGCACAGATATTGTTTGCACACAACAGACAATTAAGAGGTGAGTCCCCTCAGGTGATTGTATTGTTTTAGTTGTGCAGAAGTGAAGCCAACAGGCCTAGGTATTTGAGAATTTTGTGGGATTGGTTCTTCAATCTCTTCAATTTACCGTAAGAGGGTGAACCAGTTGGACAGGGATGGGGCGCAGGGTGTTCCCCATTATACTGGGATGCAAAGTTTAGCACTGTTTACCATATTTACTGCCAATACTTTACAATGAGTCATAACAGGTAAGGAGGACTGATGCAGGAGGAATTGTGCTGGAGTTTAGTCTAGAGCAGCGATCACCAACCTTTTGGACCTCACAGACCACTAAACTCACAATTTTCAATCCCACGGACCACTGACTTGAATTTTACATGCCTCATACACACAGTGCTCCAGCTCTCTGCCCCTCTTCTCCATGATCACACTGCTGCCTTATACACACAATGCTCTGGCTCTCTGCACCCCTTACCCTGGATCACACTGCTGCCTTATACACACAATGCTCCGGCTCTCTGCCCAACTCCCCCTGGATCACACTGCTGCCTTATACACACAATGCTCCGGCTCTCTGCCCAACTCCCCCTGGATCACACTGCTGCCTTATACACACAATGCTCCGGCTCTCTGCCCAACTCCCCCTGGATCACACTGCTGCCTTATACACACAATGAGATGTGTATAAGA
>BLSH010092648.1:506702-519007 GCA_018402905.1 Glandirana rugosa
TGAAACTTACTGTTAATGAGTCAGTACGTTGTGACGTGGGTATACTTTAAACGCAGGAAAAAAAGTGTGTTTATCTCGTAAATCAAGTGTGATCAATTTTCAGTGATTGGCACCATAGCTTGTAGACTCTATAACTTTCACAAAGACCAAATAATATCCACTAATTTGTTTTTTTTTTTACCAAAGATATGGAGCAGTATAAATTTTGGCCAAAATGTATGAAGAAAAATTACTAATTTGCAAAATTTTATAACAGAAACGAAGAAAAATTCATTTTTTTTACAAAATTTTCGGTCTTTTTTTAATTATAGCGCAAAAAATAAAAAAACCCAGAGATGATTAAATACCACCAAAAGAAAGCTCTATTTGTGTGAAAAAAAGGACGCAAATTTCATATGGGTGCAGTGTTGCATGACTGAGTAATTGTCATTCAAAGTGTGAGAGCTCTGAAAGCTGAAAATTGGTCTGGTTGTTAAGGGGGTTTAAGTGCCCAGTTGTCAAGTGGTTAATAGAGAACAACACTTGATACAACATTGGATGGTATACATCTGCCACAATTCTCTCGTGGACCGTCAGTGGTCCACAGGTGACTGGTTGGTGACCGCTGGTCTATAGTGTACATGGAGACTTGGGGGATTATGCCATGGACCTTTAACCAGAAAGGTTGGAGAATCTGGCATGACCACCAGATGCGTAAGAGTGTGCCAGGCTCTTTGGCACATCTCTAACATAGGTTAGACGCCTCAGGGTGAAATTTGTGTAACTGTACTGGAGTCCGGTAATAGCGCAGCAAAATCTTGCAACTATTTTCCAAAGTTAAGACTTTTACCTTTCTGTGCATTAGTGAAGATATATTCCCATTCCTCCTGAGATAAATCTATTTGCAGGTCTTTTTCCCAAGCCTGACTAGCTTTACGAGGTCATTTTTAGAGGTCACATATGGATAATGTTTCCTTTAAAAATATTTTTGTAGGTTGGGTATTGAAGTACATTTATCTAGGGCAGGATGTGCCAACTTGCATTCCTGGTTTTCTATAATTCACAGGAGCGTCATATTTATATATGTATCCCGGATAGGGTTACGGTGGTGTCATGGTGTAGAGAAGAGAAGGGAATGTTTTTTTTTTTCTTTTTTAATGTTTTGATGAAATATTTAGGAAAAACTATGTAATTTATGATTTAAGTCCTTGTGATAGATTTCCTTATGCGGCTATCTTATAAGGTTTTAGTATATTTATATTGGTTTATATTTGTCTATATCATTGTTCTATATTTTTGAATTTGTTACTAAATATTGAAGATCTAACAGCATTGAAAGATGTGGATTAGTTTTATTTTAATTTAGTTTGAAAAAAGTAATAAAATCATGTTGAAACAAAAACATCCTGTATACATCCTATGGAATTAATATTATTATTTTTTTTTTTTTACATTTGTGCTATGGAGCCACTTTTTTGGTGATTTTGTCATTACTATAACAAATATATATATATAAATACACACACACCCACATATATATACACACTATATTACCAAAAGTATTGAGACACCTGCCTTTACACATGAACTTTAATGGCATCCCAGTCTTAGGTAGGGTTCAGTGTTGAATTGGCCCACCCTTTGCAGCTATAACAGCTTCAACTCTTCTGGGAAGGCTTTCCACAAGGTTTAGGAGTGTCTATGGGAATGTTTGACCATTCTTCCAGAAGCCCATTTGTGAGGTCAGGCATTGATGGTGGATGAGAAGGCCTGGCTCACAGTCTCCGCTCTAATTCATCCCAAAGGTGTTCTATTGGGTCAGGACTCTTTGCAGGTCAGTCAAATTTCTCCACCCCAAACTCGCTCATCCATGTCTTTATGGGCCTTTTTTGATTAGGACCTGCTTTGTGCACTGCCATGCTCCCCCATCCATCTGTGCTCACCCATCCATCTGTGCTCCCCCATCCATCTGTGCTCACCCATCCATCTGTGCTCCCCCATCCATCTGTGCTCCCCCATCCATCCGTGCTCACCTATCCATCCGTGCTAACTCATCCATCTGTGCTCACCCATCCATCCGTGGTCAGCCATCCCCATCCATGCTCAGTCATCCACATCTACGGTTCATCCACCCCCATTCGTGCTCATTTATGCCTCATTCATGCTCATCCATACCTCATCCATATCAGTTCTCATCCGTGCCACTACAGCGCCTTACAATAGTGTAATAGGTAGTCAAATTAGATGTGTTATGTATGCCCCTATAATGCCTGATGGTGCTCCCCGCATGTTGGGCCTCTGTATGTGGCCAGGCTGTGTATAAGTCTCACACATGTGGTATCGCCATACTCAGAAGGAGTAGCAGAATATATTTTGGGGTGTAATTTTTGCTATGTACATGCTATGTGTTAGAAATATTGTATAAATGGACAACTTTGTGTAAAAAAAAAATGCGTTTTCATTTTCTTTCCACCCAAAAACTTGTGGAAAAAATGAACCGTTCAAAAGACTCATTATGCCTCATAGAATATACGTTGGGGTGTTTACTTTCCAAAATGGGGTCATTTTTTGGGCGTTTCCATTATCCCGGTGCTCCAGGACCTTCAAAAGTGCAAGAGGTAGTCAGGAAATGAGATGTGTAATTTATTTTCTTGGATCGCCTGATGGTGCACCCTGCATGTTGGGCCTCTGTATGTGGCCAGGCTGTGTAAAAGTCTCACACATGTGGTATCGCCATACTCAGGAGGAGTAGTAGAATGTGTTTTGGGGTGTAATTGGTGGTATGCATATGCTGGGTGTGAGAAATAACATGTTAATATGACAATTTTGTGTAAAAAAAACAGAAAAAAATCTTAATTTTGCAAAGAATTGTGGGAAAAAATGAAAACTTCAAAAAACTCTGCATGCCTCTTACTAAATACTTTGGAATGTCTAATTTCTAAAAAGGTGTAATCTGGGGGGTATTTGTACTTTCCTGGCTTGTTAGGGTCTCAGGAAATGAGATCGGCCGTCAGTACATCAGGTGTGATCAATATTCAGTGATTGGCACCATAGATTGTAGACTCTATAACTTTCACACAGACCAAATAATATCCACTAATTTGGGTTATTTTTTACCAAAGATATGGAGCAGTATAAATTTTGGCCAAAATGTATGAAGAAAAATTACTAATTTGCAAAATGTTATAACAGAAACAAAGAAAATGCATTTTTTTTTTTTACAAAACTTTCTGTCTTTTTCCATCTATAGCTCAAAAAATAAAAAACTCAGCGGTCATTAAATACCACCAAAAAAAAGCTCTATTTGTGCGAAAAAAATGATAGAAATTTCATATGGGTACAGTGTAGTATGACTGAGTAATTGTCATTCAAAATGTGAGAGCACCGAAAGCTGAAAATTGGTCTGGTTAGGAAGGGGGTTTAAGTGCCCAGTGATCAAGTGGTTAACTGACAATTGCGCGGTCGTGCGACGCTGTACCCAAATACTGATGTGCTTTTTTTCCCACAAATAGAGCTTTCTTTTGATGGTATTTGATCACCTCTGCGGTTTTTATTTTTTGCGCTATAAACAAAAAAAGAGCAACAATTTTCAATAAAAAAACAATATTTTTTACTTTCTGCTATAAAACATCCACTAAAAAATTAAAAAAATAAAATGTCTTCATAAATTTAGGCCAATATGTATTCTGTTACATATTTTTGGTAAACAAAATCCCAATAAGCGTATATTGATTGGTTTACGCAAAAGTTATAGTTAACAAACTATGGGATAGATTTATGGCCTTTTTTTTTCTAACTAGTAATGGCGGCGATCTGCAATTTTTAGCGGGACTGTAACATTGCGGCGGACAAATCTGACACTATGGGGTTGATTTACTAAAGCTAGAAAGTGCAAAATTTGGTGCAGCTCCACACAGAAACCAATCAGCTTCAAGGTTTTATTGTCAAAGCCTGATTGAACAAGCCGAGGTTAGAAGCTGATTGGCCACCATGCACAGCTGCACCGTTTTTGCACTCTCCAGCTTTAGTAAATCAGACCCCTAAGTGACACTTTTTGGGGGCCAGCAACACCAATACAGTGGTCGGTGCTAAAAAAAATGCACTGTCACTGTATAACACTGACACTGGCAGGGTAGGGGTTAACATCAGGGGCGCTCAAAGGGTTAAGTGTGTCCCTAGGGAGTGATTACTAACTGTGTGTGTGTGGGGGGGAGGAGCATCACATTGGAGGAAAGCAGAGATTGTGTTTTAGCTTACCTGAAACAGAAGATCTCTCTTTTCCTTACTGACAGATCAGCGGCCTACCTTGTTTACATTGGCACACCGCTGCTCCGTGTCTCCTGTGATCGATCGGCGGGTCGCGCCGGCTATCGCGGCCCTTGGACCTGCTGATTGGCTCCCGCTGTGTCCACTCATAGCGGGAGCGGCGCTTTCGGCGGGGGGCTCATGCCCCCTAAGCCGCATACGCGAAACCTGTACCTGTAAGTGGTTCTGCGCAGCCCGGCCGCCCTGCTGCAGTATATATGCAGTGGGTGGTCCAGAATGGGTTAATTCGCATTACAGGCAGGTGTGACCAGTTCTCAATGGAACCGGTTCACTCACCTCCGGGGTGGCCGCGGTCCGCATTGAAAAAGGGTCCTGTGCGTCTTCTGGTCTGATTCAGGTGCAAATTCAGGCAAAAATTGGGAAATGATTCACACCTGAACAGGGATGCGCAGTACCCCATGCACAAACCCGCGGCCACATATGTGTGAACCCAGCCTAACTGCCACTGACAGCCCATACAGTGATCCGTGCTAATACTATACACTGTCACTGTACTAATGGCACTGGCTGGGAAGAGGTTAAACGTGGGCCTAACAAGTGTTAATGTGTGCTGATTTTTACTAAAGATCTCTTTGTTTCTTATCCCTGCTTTGCTGGGAGAAGAAACAGGGAGCTCATTCCTTCTGTACAAAGCCCTGTGTTCAGAGGCGGCTCTAGGCTTTGTGAGGCCTTAGACAAAACCTAGACATGAGGCCCCACTCACGCCCATAATAGGAAAAATAATTCAAGCAATAAAAAAATTTACTTTAAAGCTCTTAATATATGCAATTTATAAGGTGCTGGTGTCAGTACTCTCTATCTCGGTGCTGGTGTCAGTGTCAAATTAGGTGGTTGCGAGGCCCCTGTGAGTGTGAGACCTTAAGCGACCGCCTAATTTGCCTAATTAGAGAGCCGCCTCTGCCTGTGTTGAATTTCATTGGCCGAGACCTGCTGACAACCTGCCACAATCACAGCGGGTGTTCATAGCTCCCAACTGTCCCGGATTTTGAGGGACTGTCCCTGATTTGAAACAAAGTCCCGCTTTCCTCGTCATTTGTCCCTCATTTTGGTCTAATCTATAGAGTTGTATATACAATGCACTATCCAATTTCTAATTTGCTGCATTTGTACATTTCAAAAGCCAATATAAAGGAATAGTAGAGGTAAAAAAAGCACTTGTTGGTTTAACCAATCATTTTTTTTTTATTTTTTTTTTATTGTGCCGTTCTTTTCTAAGGGGGGCGTGGCAGGGGGTGTGTCCCATGCCTACATACTTTTGCTAATAGGTGTCACTCATTCCCATCTCAGAAAATTGGGAGGTATGGGTGTCGGTGGGGAAGGGAGAGGAAGCGTGCGTTGCAAGCGGGCGGTCCGGAAAGGTTAAAGCCAACCCCTCGCTCAATGATTGTGCCACACAAGTTATGAATGCTGGAGTGAGAGCGATAATTCTAGCACCATTATTCCAGGGTTATCTCTCAATCGATGGGCTGTAGACGTCACACATAGGCAGTTTTGGGTACCATCGTTTTGTTTTTCACATTTTAGCAATTTTAGGGCTTGGCATGTTTGGTATCTATTTACTCAACGCAACCTCACCTTTTATGGTTTGGCAAAAATGTACATTTGATTGTGTGCTCTAAAATCTAAAAAATAATCCTGAAAATAGAGATTTTTTTAAACATTTATGAAAATATCATGTGACATAAAACAGGCGCCTCTGCTTTCAGTAAACATAATAACTAATTTATATCTGATGACATTGCCTAGATATTTTCCTTGGGATCCCCAGTATTTATATGAAGGTCTATGTTCTCCTTCAGGGCGACCTTGTGAGGAGAATACGTAAGTCAATATGGGTGATCTTGAAGTAGAGAGAATGAAGACTACAGAAAACACCAAAGGTAAGTTATTATAACGAGGGGTGTCCTTTTCATCCTTTTGTAGAGCACCCCCTGTAGGAGCCGTTGGTGAATAGGGATTCCCCCACCCTGCACAGCCAGGCACACAAAGTTCCACAGGCTCACTTGAGACAGGAAAACAGTCCATCGGCTTTGTTTTTATGTGTTTTTTATTAGGGGGTATTAAACTTGGATGGGGATGGGATGATTATGGGGTGCCCACTTAACTGAAACTAACTTCATCAGGTACACATCAACTATATAAATTCTCTATGTACACTCCTCTTCCTCCAACACATTACTTGCTTGCAGAACGACTCAGACCAAGCTGGGACACGGTTTGGTGAATCTGGCAAGGCACTCAGCCAGATTAAGCAAAAACCCTTTACAGGCAGGGACCGCAGGCCCATTTGCAGAGAAAAAGTCCCAGTGTCCAGCTACCTTCCTTCGGCTATTGATCCCAGCTCCACCTCTTCAGGCACTGCCAGCCCACCAGGCTGCAGCTGTCCCTTTCACCAGCCCTCCTGGCTACTTCCCACAGTCCTCCCAGACTGCCACACTCACCAGCCACCTGGCTGTCTTCTACCTGGAGATCTCCCTAATGTGCTACGTGGCTCCTGTTGTCCTCACTCTTGCTCCCATGCCTCTGGACAGGACTCCTCTGTGTGTCTTGAGAGGATCCCTCCAGCACCCATGCCCCAGGCCTGAGGTCACCCCACCCAGACAAGGGGACTACCCTCAAGGGCCACCAACAGCCTCCCCAGCACTGAGTCTCCATCTTCCACCTGACTGTACACTGCCCCTGCCGGCCTGAGCCTAAGTATTTAAGAGGTGCCTACCCCTGCCAGCCCATTTTGCTGGGGATTGGCTGGGGCCCTCTTCAATACCCCAGGCAGCTCCTTCTAACTTCCCTCCAATTCTTCTGGAAGCTTCTCCAGGGTTCCAACAAGTAGGGGGAGGTACCAGAGATGCTGCCTGATGAGTCATCCAGCCTCCCTGGATCACTCACCCTGACCCAGATTCAGTCCAGGCTTGGTTGCCCGCCAAACCAAACAATTTACCTACACTGCAAAAAATGTTTTACATTTCTAGAACACTAGAGAGTGCTACACATTATAGACAGCTGAAGACCCTAGTCTCCATTTAGAGGACATACTGTACGTCCGCTAATACTAATGTAGCCAATGGCCCCCTTAGAGGTGGCTGGTAGTTGTGGTGCACCTGTCATTCTGCTCTCAATCACACATTTTCCTCACATCCGGAGTCACAGAACAGTATCCTGTTTTGTTGTTCCATTGGGAGAACAAATTTGGAAATGACAAATTTCAATGAATGGGATCGTACTATATACACCGGCAGTATATACACTCCTCTTCCTCCAGCACTGACACTTGCTGACTGTTCCACTCCATACTTCTCTCCTGCACACTATTTGTTGCTCCAGGCCTAAAAGGCAATTTATCAGATCTCCATTACACCAGTTCCTCCACCACAGCTAGCACATGGTGAGGCCTGCATTTCTGCCAGCAGGACCTCCGGACTGCCCATTACAGGCAAGGGCGACGGGCTCCTGGATTGTGAAGCCATGGGCCCACAGGGTGTAGCTAAGTTCATTGGTGCTAGTCGGGTATAGATGGACTACTGCTCCCAGCCCATCCTTCTCCAGGCCACTCCGGCATACCTCACTGTTCCAGGCCACTGCTCCCCTGACTGGCTCTTCCACTCTCCACAGACTGTCCACTATCACCCCCCAGACTGCTTCAGTTTTTTTCTCCAGCTCCCAGGGTCTGCCACTCACCAACACCGGTGGATCCTTTAAAGAGTCTCTCTGTAGCCTCTTTGCTGCTCTCCCACTCACTTGTTGTGCTGCTCAAACTCCACTCCTGGCTGCACCCGAGCCACCAGGCCTCAAGGTCATCCCCCCCCAGACTGCAGACTCCCCGGTGAGGCCTCAGCAACCTCTGCTACATCTCCACACTTCCACCGACTCATTCTCCTCCCCCAGCTTGGCAGATCACAGTATTTAAGGAGGCCTGCCCCCTGCCAATCCAGGTTGGGGATTGGTTAGGGCTCCTTAACATACCTCAGAAAGTGACACCTCCTATTCCATCCCCTTTTCCAGAGCCTTCTGGAAACAGGGGAAGAGTATCCAAGGGGTGACATAGGGCTAGTCCAGGCCCCACTCCAGAGCAACCCGTCCCTGCACCTCCCGCTGATACCGGGAGAGCCTTGGCAGACTTTTCACTTTCCCTCTCCCCAGTAAAATGTAGGTGTCAGGAAACTTTAGCACCATCTGATGGTAGGTGGCTGCTCTGGTTTGGGTTGAGGAAGGCCTGTGATGGCTGGCACTCGGGAGTCCTACTGCACTACCACCCGACACACTCTCCTCACCCCACGTGGGCAGATCACAGTTTTTAAAGAGGTCTGCCCCCTGCCAATCCAGGTTGGGAATTGGTTAGGGCTCCTTAACATACCTCAGAAAGTTACACCTCCTATTCCATCCCCTTTTCAAGAGCCTTCTAGAAACAGGGGAAGAGTATCCAAGGGGTGTTCCTTCCTGCAATCTCCAGCTCTTCCTGGGCCACTCTCCTGCTTAGATCAAAACATTCAGGTCTGCACTTTTTGTCAGGCTTGACTAAATTTGCCTCTCCGAGCAAAAAACCACTACAAAAGCACCTATCAGTATGTGGGCGCTACACTAATACTGCTATACTGGATCTATAAACTAGATCAACCAATCAGTCTGTATCTGTATAGAGGTAATAACAGCCAGCATCTCATTGGTTGTCATGCTTCACTATAGATTTCACACATAATTACAATATATTTGATATAATTTAATTAAATTTATGATTTAATAGGATGCAATATTGATACACTATATTACCAAAAGTATTGGGACATCTGCCTTTACACGCACATGAACTTCTAATGGCATCCCAGTCTTAGTCCGTAGGGTTCAGTGTTGAGTTGGCCCACCCTTTGCAGCTATAACAGCTTCAACTCTTCTGGGAAGGCTGTCTACAAGGATTAGGAGTGTCTATGGGAATGTTTGACCATTCTTCCAGAAGTGCATTTGTGAGGTCAGGCACTGATGTGGAACAGAAGGCCTGGCTCAGTCTCCACTTTAATTCATCCCAAAGGTGTTCTATCGGGTTGAGGTGCAGGCCAGTCAAGTTCCTCCACCCCAAACTCCCTCATCCATGTCTTTATGGACCTTGCTTTGTGCAGTGGTGCGCAGTCATGTTGGAACAGGAAGGGGCCATCCCCAAACTCTTCCCACAAAGTTGGGAGCATGAAATTGTCCAAAATGTCTTGGCATGCTGACGCCTTAAGAGTTCCCTTCACTGAAACCAAGGGGACATGTCCTACTCCTGAAAAACAACCGCACACCATAGTCCCCCCTCCACTCAATGATTTGGACCAGTGCACAAAGCAAGGTCCATAAAGACATGGATGAGAGAGTTTGGGATGGAGGAACTTGACTGTCCTGACCTCAACCCCATAGAACACCTTTGGGATGAATTAAAGAGGAGACTGCGAGCCAGGCCTTCTCGTCCAACATGAAGAATGGTCAAACATTCCCATAGACACGCCTAAACCTTGTGGACAGCCTTCCCAGAAGAGTTGAAGCTGTTATAGCTGCAAAGGGTGGGCCAACTCACACAGTTATAGTAGATGAGAGTAGGTTATTATATGGTCTAATAGTGAATTCTAGTGGACGATGTATAAAACAACAGATTATCACATCCATGTCATATTCACCTAATACTGTATAAGAGATTTGTATGCTGAGGTGGAGCACACAGATGATCCAGGATGGATATAAAACGTCTTTATGTGAGATACGAATTCTGAAGGATTATATGCAGGCTCTTTCACTATCCTCTCTGTCTATAGAGATTCCGGCTGCCAGGAGCACACAGCACCGGGTGACACTGACCCTATGGATCCTCCTAATAGTGGCAATCCTTATTGTGGTCATCCTCACCAGTCTCCTCTTCATTTACTGTGAGTATCTCTATTACAATTACCATTTATGTTGACTTTGTTATTGTAAAACATTGCAACACTCATCATTTTTTTAGTGTCTTTAGGCGATTCTGGATGATTTGTTCGATAGCCAGGCTGACTTAAAAACAAAGTGTGAATTTATTGTCACACAACTGGCATCAAAAATTAAATGGATACAAAAGTTAACACAAAAATCAGTTCAGTGTAAGTTAAACAACAATATAAGGAATAAAAAAACTGAGGTTTCAAAGAGTTTTAGCATGGCGGTCCAGACACGCGCTTCTGCTCTATGCAGTGCGTCCAAGAAGAAGCAGGAAATTATGGGATCTTAGGCCTCTGAGAGAAAGCACATGTCTAAATACTGCATGTCAGAGGATAGGAATAGTCTTCATGTCTTAGTGTGTCTTCGTGTGTGTCTGTATGTGTGTTATTAAAAAATAACAACATCGATATACTTCCATTGCACAGAACGGTCAGTAACCTCCTTTTCTCGGGTCCCCCCCAGCGCTTCTGTCCCCTCCTCCTTGTCCAGAAGCCACTTACCATGGGGGCACTCGTGCATGCTCGCTCCCGAGCCCCACTGCTGCGTCCATTGACACAAACGGCGGGGTGGCTTCCTCGTTACTGGCTTTGATTGACAGTACTGGAAGTCAATGGCTCCCGGTGCCCCAGCAAAGCCAGCGAGACTCAGAAATGAGGGATCCCCAGACTCAGAAATGCCCCCCCCCCCCCAGCATTGCCAGGCTTCCCCCTCCCACCTTCCGCCGACTGCTGTGGGGGATCTGTCAGGATGGAGAGCAGAGAGAGTGGCCGGTAAATGTGTAATTTACTGGCCCCTTCCTTGTCTTATTTCAAATATCTTTTTAGGATACATGTAGACATCAGGAGACGTGCATACAGGGGTTGTGGGGGTTACGATTGCGACCCGACCCCATGCTCCAGGGGGCCCCTGTGGCCCCCCTGTATACTTGGATAGGAGTGGCATGGGGGAAGCGGCATGTACAGGAACCAATCCCTCCATGCAGCTGCTGAATGCCCACTTTTCCTCCTTTCCCTCCTGCAGACATTCAGCAGCTGCAGGTAGGAAATGGAGGGCATTGGTTGCTCTACATGCCACCCCTGTCACCTCCCTATCCCTGTCCTGCTGCCCCTGGCCCCTGTGTGCTCTCTCCTGGTCCCCATTGCCCCCCCCCCCCCAGCACTGCCAGGTTTCCACCTTCTGCCGGCTGCTGTGGGGGATCTGTCAGGATGGAGAGCATCATGTAAAAGTATTGCAAGTTAATGCCATTACATTCAGCAAAAACAGAAGAAAGTGAAAAACTATACAGTAGCACCACAATGTAAACGTTAACCAATGAAGTGCACATGTGTAGGAGAGCATGCTCAGCACCACTTCGTTATAATTTGGGTATAACGAAATTAATGATGCCCATCGGGAACTTAACATATTTAGGGCATTGGAAGAAATTGCAAAGTATTTTTACATTAGGTGCTTGCAGTGACCTCCATTTTGCTGTAATAGTTTGTTAAGCAGCAATTAAAATATGAATGATGAGACATCTAAATAGGATTGGGATGTTGTTGAGTTTAAGGCCAAGAATAGCTAAAGAGGCTCTTCCTTGTTTTAAGGAATAGAGTCAGTGGCGTCACTAGGGTTGGAGTCACCCGGTGTGGTAAAACATGGTGTCACCCCCCTCCACCAACTATAGTCACCCCTCAGAACAGACCTCCACCCTCAATACAGACCCCCTCCATTAGTACAGACCCCCCTCCACTAAGTATAGACCCCCCCCTCCGTCAGTACAAACCTCATTCCAAATATAGTCCCCCCTCAGCACAGACCCCCCTCCCTCAGTACAGACCCTCCTTCTAGCCTCCACCAACTACAGTCCCTCCTCATTATAGACCTCCTCCACTAAGTACAGACCCCCCCACAGTATAGACCTCCACTAAGTATAGACCTCACTCAGTACAGACCTCCCTCCCTCAGTACAGACCCCCCTCCACTAAGTACAGACCCCGCCCTCAGTAGAGACCCCCTCGACTAAGTACAGACCGCCCTCCTTCAGTACAGACCCTCCTCCAAATATAGTCCCCCCTCAGTACAGA
>BLSH010092648.1:538502-569319 GCA_018402905.1 Glandirana rugosa
CGGGGAGGTCACCTCCGGAGTTTTTGCCAGGTGAGTACGCCAGATTTCTCTGAAGAAAAACGTTGAATCAGCTGTGATGTAGACTTACGACTTCGCGGCTCGCATTCAAAACACCTTACCCGCCTTGAGGGGGATCGCATGACCCTTACACTCGGCCCTTCGGAAAAAAGGGGTATGCTGGCAATATAATGAAGGGTCCTGTCGTTTTGGAAGCACCTGCCGCTTCAAGCACGAATGTTCGGGCTGCGGTTCCAATCACCCCTTGCATAGTTGCTTCAAGCAAGGAAAAGGCCGTAATGGTGAGGGTGCTGGAAAAAGGGAGGACGCCGGTGATGCTGGAAAAGATGCTGCCCTTTCTAAATAGGTACCCAGATAGAGAGGCGGCGAGGGTGTTGGAGGCTGGGTTCCGCGAAGGATTTCACATTCCCAGTACGCTAGGGGGAGTTCCGCCCATTCCACAAAACTTACGCTCGGCGCTTCAGCATTCAGATGTAGTGTCGACTAAGTTGCAAAAAGAAGTCTCTTTAGACCGCATGAGTGGACCGTTTTTGAGGCCTCCACTGGAGGGGCTGGTGGTATCCCCGTTGGGGGTGGTTCCAAAAAAGGAGCCAGGCACCTTCAGGATGATCCACCATCTCTCATACCCGAGGGGTGGCTCAGTGAATGATGGTATTGATCCGCGTGAGTGTGCGGTTACCTATACATCATTCGATGCGGCAATTTATTGGGTACGGAAGTATGGGAGGGGTTCGCTAATGGCGAAATCCGACATTGAGTCGGCATTTCGACTGTTACCGGTGCATCCCTCGAGTTGCAGGTTTTTGGGTTGTTACTGGCAAGGGTCTTACTATGTGGACCGGTGCCTTCCGATGGGATGCTCCATTTCTTGCGCCCTCTTTGAGACCTTCAGCTCGTTCTTGGAGTGGACTGTGAGGGAGGTGGCCGGGTTGAACTCGATCATCCATTACCTGGATGATTTTCTGTGCATAGGTCCGCCGGAATCCAGGATTTGTGCCGTTTTGTTGGGGACTTTTCAGCACCTAGCAGAAGTTTTTGGCGTGCCGTTGGCGGCGGAGAAAACGGAAGGCCCGACCACGGAGTTGGACTATCTGGGCATTACCATCGATTCAATGGCTATGGAATGTAGGCTGCCGCCGGACAAATTAAGGGCTCTTAGGGTTGAAGTGGGTCAGACAAGTGGTCGTCGTAAAATCAAATTGAGAGACCTGCAATCTCTACTGGGGAAATTAAATTACGCATGTAGAATAATTCCGATGGGTCGTATTTTTTGCCGGAGGTTGGCGGCGGCCACCTCAGGTATAAAATCCCCAGGACATTATGTGAGGCTTACCTCGGAACTCAGGGCAGATCTCCAGGTTTGGGACGTCTTTTTGGAGGCCTTTAACGGAAGGGCGCTATGGCAGGAGGGTCCAGTCAGCAATGCCGACTTGGTCCTGTTTACGGATGCTGCAGGGTCGGCGGGCTACGGTGCATATTTTCAAGGGCGTTGGAGCGCAGAGCCATGGCCGACGTCATGGCATGCCGCCGGGTTGCTCAAGAATTTGGTGTTGCTGGAGATGTTCCCCATTGTGCTGGCAGTGGTAATTTGGGGCGAGGCATTTCAGGATAAGAAAGTTTGCTTTCACTGTGATAACCAGGGTGTGGTTATGGCCATTAACAAGCTCTCGGCTTCCTCTCCCCCCGGTGATTAGGCTGCTGCGATATTTGGTGTTGAACTGTTTGAGGCTTAATGCGTTTGTATATGCTGTACACATTCCGGGTGTTACCAACAAACTAGCAGATGCTTTGTCTCGTTTTCAGTGGAGCGAATTTCGGAAGATGGCGCCGGAGGCAGACAAGGAGGGAGTGCCCTGTCCCCACATGTTGTGGACGATTGCGCTGGCGTCGTCGCGGGATTGATTCAGGACTCGCTCAGCGCAGGAACTTGGGCGTCCTATGACAAGGTTTGGAAGGAATGGTGGTCGTTGAGGGAAGAGGTAGGTGTTGGGGACATTGGAACGGACATGGCTTCCCTGGTACTGTATTTGGTTTGTAGCAATGTAACACAGGGGGTCTCGGTGTCCGGCATCAATAAGAAATTGGCGGGACTGGCTTTTCTGTTTAAGCTACAAGGGGAAAGGGACTTCACTAAGTCCTTCATGGTTAGGCAGGCGATGAAAGGGTACAGGAAACAGAGGCGGAGGGTGGATTCGCGACGTCCGGTCTCCTTTGAAATTTTACGTGGGGTGCTGTTAGCTTTATCTGCAGTTTGTTTGTCTGTGTTTGAGGTGGCCTTGTTTAGAACGGCCTTTCTGTTGGCGTTCTACGGGGCTTTTCAGATAAGTGAACTGGTAAGCCCCTCGAAGCATGCTCCTGTCGGGATAATGCGGGAGGATGTGACTCGTTCCGAGGAGGCGGTTCGGATTTGGATTAGGAGATCCAAGACTGATCAGCAGGGGAGGGGTGTTGTAGTGGAATTGCTGAGAGGCGATAGTGCGGACTTATGTCCGGTAAGGACCGTGAAGCGTTTTGGAGCGGTGCGGCATGGTGGGGACGGGCCTTTCCTGATACATGCGGATGGTTCGTTCTTGTCCAAATATCAATTCACCGCAGTATTCAGAAGATGTCTGGAGGTATCTGGACGGGTTCCTGGTGAGTATGCGTCCCACTCATTTCGCATAGGAGCAGCTACGGAGGCATCTAGGTGGGGCCTTCCAGAGTCAGTTATAAAGTGGATTGGGAGATGGGAATCCAGGAGGTACAGGAGTTATGTTAGGCCGCACCTTATCTAATGGGGCGGTGGGGTATCTGTATAGGAATAAGAGTGTTAGTGTTATATATGTTATGTGTTTATGCATGTGTAGTAACTTGGGACGTCCAACTCCCTTTTTTCCTGTCGTTACAGATGCCCCCCGATGTCTCATTTGGGTTTTGGGACACTCTTATGTTTTTTGGGGGGCCAAGAGAGCGGAGGTTAGACCCAGGGGCAGGCAGTTGGGTGTTGACTTAGCACTTAGCAGTGTGAGATGGATTGGGGTCCCGGGTATGCTATGGCATAGGGTTCTCCCCGAGATTCACCGTTTTGCCAGATTGGACAGGAGCCCGGACATAGTGGTGTTGCACGTTGGAGGCAATGATCTAGGTTCTCGCCCCATGAGACAGATCATAAAGGATGTTAAATGGGACTTTCTTAGGCTCAGGTCAGAGTTTCCGCAGATGTTGGTGGTGTGGTCTGACATAGTGGCACGCACGGCTTGGAGGGGGGCGAGGTCGGTGGAACGGTTGAACAAAGCCAGGATCAAAGTGAATAAGGAGGTGCGGAAGTTTTTTGCTCGGAATGGTGGCTTAGTGATCAGGCTTGCGGAATTGGAGGTCGATACGTGGAGATATTTGAGGGGTGACGGTGTTCATCTCAATGCAGTGGGCATCGACCTTTGGAGTTTAGGATTGCAGGATGGTATACAGAGGGCCTTGCAAGTGTGGAGGCGGGCACAAGTATAAGGGGTCATACTTGTGCCGTGGTGGCGGTTGGGGTCCTTGACGAAGGTGAAAGAATGGTATATTGGTGAAATGGTGGGGACCCATCTCAGGTATGGAGTCCTCCGGTTAGTCTGGTTCCAGTTCAGATTGACCGGGTGGGTAAGGTGGTAGAAGTCTGTGGTCAGTTAGGATAGTCCTCGAGGCGGTTGGTAGCGGCTGGGGACAGAACCTAACTAAAAGGTATCACAGAGTCCAGAGTTATATGAGATGGTGTCGTCAAGGATCTGCAACTTTTCATTCTTTATATGGTTACGTTGGTGAATGTTGATGTTACATTGATGTTAAATTGTTTTGGTTTAATAAGAGGCAGAGAACGGCCATTTAACCCCAATACAGTGTCTGGTGTATTTATTGGGAAAAGAAAAGGTGGGGTAAGGTAAAGGTATAAGTTTTTTGGAGCCATAGGAGATGCAGGGGTGATCTGAACTACCCTAGTCATGGTGCTGAGAGAGAAGGCGCAGGCTGTGAGGGAACATGCTTGCAGGTCTGAAGCAGACCCAGTGAGGTCTATCTGGTAGCCAGGAGGCTTTTATTTATGCAATGGACTTTTTTTGGGACTGTTTTTCTACCCCTGCGAGGGAAGCCTTTCTGTTATCCCTATTTGCTGAATGAATAAACACGGGCAGGAAGCCCTTAACCTGACATACGGCTGGATTTCATGTTTGAGAACCTCTCAGCTTGAAGCTAATCACCCACAATAGATAGATTGATAGATCAATAGATTGATAGATTGATCTGCCAGATATTAACTGACATTCTGTATATTTCAGCTTTTGTTTACAGCGACATTCAGAGAATGCTGGGAGTTTTGGGGAAAGTGGCAGAAGAGGTCCAGGAAATGAAACGTAAGTTTATCCTGTCCTCCCCGGTCACCCTGAATTTTGAGATGTTTTTGCACTATAAGGTGTGCTATCTGCACTAAACTAAACTTACTAAACAACGTAACATTTGAATTGGGAGGAGCCAGGTGAATGGGGAGGAGCCAGGGTCAAATGTAATGGTATTGTGTGTAACCATGGAACATATTTTTTTCCAAATAGTTGAACTTGCTAGAAAAATTGCCTAGTCAATTCTGTAGCACAGCCCCCTCCTTCCTTGTCCATCATCGCCCTATCCTCACCTGAAAGCGTCTAATTGTCATCTTTGCTGGCCCAGCTCCTTTGCCCCACTCACATCATTTTCGTGTAGCTGCCGGGGAAGGAGTAAACAGGCCATGTTCTGGGGAATTTCCCTTAGGCCCCTCACACACGGGACAAGATCCGTTGGAGTCCACCTGCTCAGCGGGGAATCTGTCCACTGATCCCCAATGAGCAAGCAGATGGCTTGTCCATGTCCACTCCACTTATGCAGAGCAGACACAGACACAGCCACAGCCCGCTCTCCTCCTCTATGGGTGGATGGATGTAAACGGACCACCTGTCCGTTTACACCCAACTGCCATCTGATCCACCAGATGGATGGGGAAAGGATCCCCATCTGTTTTTAGTGGATAGGATAGGATTAGATCAGATGTCGGCGGGTGTAAACAGACACATAGAGTAGACTGAAGGGTTTGTTTGGGTCCGCCTGAAAAAATGACAGGTAAACCCAATCGGCCCGCTAATGTGAAAGGGACTGTCATAAATACCAAGCTATTGACATTGATTTAAACCCCCTGTGCAAAGTGAAGGAAATCCTAGAAACATGACCTGAGTCTGTTAGGACTCCAAGATGGTGGCACCCAGCAGGGATCTAAGGGCTTATGGATGTCATGCAAGGGAGACTTTTACAGGTAAATAACATACATAAAGTACATGATATACACATATTATCTTATTGGAAGATTGTTGGTGAAATAATCGGTCTGGTGACAGGGTCTCGTAAAGTCTTTAGTGCCCCCAGCTAAAGAGATCTTATAGCTACAAGGGGACTCCTCCTTAGGATTACATCTTCTCCAGGTTGATCATTTACATTTTCTTGCACCATGGAAGGACTGGAGGTCCAGACTTGACTAGAGATTATCTATTTATTCTAACTTGATAGAAGAAAGGTAGGACAGAAGGAGGTAGAATACACAAAACTTTCAGGGACTCCTACAGCTCCTTGACTAGCAGTTGTTGAATGGATATTGGTATCCTGGAGCATCACACAGCTTCATCTAAGGAACAACAGACAAAAAAGGTTGCCAAATTGGTATCACGTGGCCTCCAGGCACACAGCTTTCATACAGAAGAGGATACCTTCTAGGCCCAGAACCCAGCCCTAGGGTCTACAACCAGGCACACAGCTTTCATACAGAAGAGGATACCTTCTAGGCCCAGAACCCAGCCCTAGGGTCTACAACCAGGCACACAGCTTTCATACAGAAGATAATACCTTCTAGGCCCAGAAGTCAGCCCTAGGGTCTACAACTAGGCACACAGCTTCCATACAGAAGAGGATACCTTCTAGGCCCAGAACCCAGCCCTAGGGTCTACAACCAGGCACACAGCTTTCATACAGAAGAGGATACCTTCTAGGTCCAGAACCCAACCCTAGGGTCTACAACCAGGAACACGTTTTTCTTACAGGAATCCTTTCCCCAGAGGGAACCCCCTCTACTGGAGGAGGGAAAAGGGTCCTACCAGAACATTGCCTCCATGTTTGGTTAAAGCCAGGTCTAGTCAACTGATGACAAACTCACCAGGATATGGACAGCTGACTAAACAGATGGGACCCTCCGTACCCACCTCTGACTCAGGACTCTAAAGCTTCCTCAACAAAATGACTAGCAGTTAATGTAATGCAGATTATCCCTCAGTGCAATGCTCTGCAGGAAAAGCCGAATTAAACAAAACACAGCAAGACTGCTAGTGAACATATCCCTACATAAGGAAGTATATCTTTATTTAGTGGGGCACAGATAGGGTACAGCTGGGGGCCTCATTCAGTTTAAATAATACATCTGGTTTAGGCTAAAAAGAAGGAAGAAAAGGACCAAAAACACGAGTTTAACAGGCATGTGCTATCAAACTCCCATAATTTCTTCTATCTTTTCTATTGGTGAGCTCTCTACACGGAGTTCCAGGTATGTACACCTGCTGTGACCATTAAAAAGGGTTCTACTATCCCTGCACTAAGTTACAAGATCTGCACACCTGCTATGTCCATTATGAGGCTTTCCCACCATCCATGCACTTACAGTATCTCACAAAAGTAAGTACACCCCTCACATTTTTGTAAATATTTTATTCTATCTTTTCATGTGACAACACTGAAGAAATGACACTTTGCTACAATGTAAAGTAGTGAGTGTACAGCTTGTATAACAGTGTAAATTTGCTGTCCCCTCAAAATAACTCAACACACGGCCATTAATGTCTAAACCACTGGCAACAAAAGTGAGTACACCCCTACGTGAAAATGTTGAAATTGAGCCCAAAGTGTCAATATTTTGTGTGGCCACCATTATTTTCCATCACGGCCTTAACCCTCTTGGGCATGAAGTTCACCAGAGCTTCACAGGTTGCCACTGGAGTCCTCTTCCCCTCCTTCATGACGACATCTCAGAGCTGGTGGATGTTAGAGACCTTGAGCTCCTCCACCTTCCGTTTGAGGATGCCCCACAGATGCTCAATAGGGTTTAGGTCTGGAGACATGCTTGGCCAGTCCATCACCTTTACCCTCAGCTTCTTTAGCAAGGCAGAGGTTGTCTTTGAGGTGTTTGGGGTCGTTATCATGTTGTAATAAAGCCCCGTGGCCCAGTCTCTGAAGGGAGGGGATCATGCTCTGCTTCAGTATGTCACAGTACATATTGGCATTCATGGTTCCCTCAATGAACTGTAGCTCCCCAGTGCCGGCAGCACTCATGCAGCCCCAGACCATGACACTCCCACCACCATGCTTGACTGTAGGCAAGACACACTTGTCTTTGTACTCCTCACCTGGTTGCCACCACACACGCTTGACACCATCTGAACCAAATAGTTTTATCTTGGTCTCATCAGACCACAGGGCATGGTTCCAGTAATCCATGTCCTTAGTCTGCTTGTCTTCAGCAAACTGTTTGCAGGCTTTCTTGTGCATCATCTTTAGAAGAGGCTTCCTTCTGGGATGACAGCCATGCAGACCAATTTGATGCAGTGCGCGGTGTATGGTCTGAGCACTGACAGGCTGGCCCCCCACCCCTTCAACCTGTGCAACAATTCTGGCAGCACTCATACATCTGTTTCCCAAAGACAACCTCTGGATATGACGTTGAGCGTGTGCACTCAACTTCTTTGGCCGACCATGGTGAGGCGCTGTTCTGAGTGGAACCTGTCCTGTTAAACCGCTGTATGGTCTTGGCCACCGTGCTGCAGCTCAGGGTCTTGGCGATCTTCTTATTGCCTAGGCCATCTTTATGTTAAGCAACAATTCTTTTTCAGATCCTCAGAGGGTTTTTTACCATGAGGTGCCATGTTGAATTGTCAGTGACCAGTATGAGAGAGTGAGAACGATAACACCAAATTTAACACACCTGCTCCCCATTCACACCTGAGACCTTGTAATGAGTCACATGACACCAGGGAGGTAAAATGGCTAACTGTGGCCAATTTGGACATTTTCACTTAGGGGTGTACTCACTTTTGTTGCCAGTGGTTTAGACATTAATGGCTGTGTGTTGAGTTATTTTGAGGTGACAGCAAATTTACACTGTTATACAAGCTGTACACTCACTACTTTACATTGTAGCAAAGTGTCATTTCTTCAGTGTTGTCACATGAAAAGATAGAATAAAATATTTATACAAATGTGAGGGGTGTACTTACTTTTGTGAGAAACTGTAGTTCCCAGGTCTGCACACTTGCTGTGCCTATTCTGAGGGGCTTTAATCAACCCTGCACCAAGTTGCTGTGCCAGTTATCAAAAATGAAAAAGGAAAATGGGGAAAGGGAGAGTAGGAACACGGATCTCAAAACTTTTGAACAAGTTGAGATCAAATCATAAAGCTGCTGTCACACCCGGTTTGGGGGGGAGTTCACCGATGGGACCAGTACTGAGCAAAGTATCAAAGTTAGGGAAGGCCCCCAACCCAAAAGAAGGTCCAGGCACTTCCAAAGGAAGAGAAGGGATAACCCTGCAACATGTATGATGTATACAAAATTGAATAATTTATTAGAGATAATGGTGAGAACACAGTGACATTTTAGAAACACACAACTGACAACGTTGTCTAAAACAAACACCCCGGGGTGGTTTTAAGCTCAACATATTCCAAATATGAAATTTAATGCTTCAAGGAAATGATCCCAATTAGTGCGTTTAGCCCAGGAAATCCTTTCAAACAGCACCGCCACTCAGTGAAGTGTGGCCGGTATCATGAGGAACATCTGGGTATGTTTGCACTTTTAGGGTAAATCGTAACATAGCATTGATGAAAGCATTTCAAAATGACATTAGACCTGACCAATTAATTAGCTCCAACACAGATAACAAGATAAATAGCATCACATATAATAAATAATGGTGGTATGGCAGTGATAAGAAATGAATGGATGCTAGATGGTAAACTCCCCTGGAAGTGGAATGAATAAAGTCTATTGCACCTTCAATGGCAGAGGCTTGGATATGCTGATCATGTGAAGAGTAGGTTAATAAATGCAGAGTACATTCCAACACCATAGGGTTTACTGATGCGGCAATGCTAGTGACAGCACAGGTGGTATACCGGTGGAGAGTGTATAATGCGGTTTACCTGCACAGTGCGGTGAAGATAAGGCAGTCTTGGACTATGAATCGATGCGGGCACTTACAGTTGGCGGACCCTTCCCGGGTCGGAGGCTCGTCCTTGAACTAGATGCGCCCAAATCAGATGTAGAGATGGCTGTTCAGGAGGAAAGAGAAGAGCACGTTGAAGCCATGGCTCTTCACCAGCTCGTGTCCTAGATCTCCTACGGTTCTCACAGCGCGGCGTGACTAGCGGTGGTCAATGTGGTAGACAGATCACTGCTTCCTTAGTCCTTAGTGGCCGTCGGTGAGCTACTGGTCCGATTCGCTCAGCTGATCTGGTGCTTACCGCAGCATGGAAATCCTGGTGTGGAGCGGTCAGGGGTAAAATTTAATTCATCAAAGCAAAATTGGGTTGAGCATATCCACATCCCCTAGAGACGGGAGGACCCCCTGGGGTGCATGAGGGGAAGGGGGGGGGGGCGGAAACCGACGCGTTTCATCCGCTGGATCGCGGATTTCATCAGGGTTATCACCCTCCCTGCACTGATTTTCCAGCTCTGTACACCTGCTGTGCCCATTATGAGGGGTTCCCACCATCCCTGTGCTGAGTTCCCAGGTCTGTACATCTGCTGTGCCCATTATGAGGGGTTCCCACCATCCGTGTGCTGAGTTCCCAGGTCTGTACACCTTCTGTTCCCATTATGAGGGGTTCCCACCATCCCTGTGCTGAGTTCCCAGGTCTGTACACCTTCTGTTCCCATTATGAGGGGTTCCCACCATCCCTGTGCTGAGTTCCCAGGTCTGTACAACTTCTGTGCCCATTATGAGGGGTTCCCACCATCCCTGTGCTGAGTTCCCAGGTCTGTACACCTGCTGTGCCCATTATGAGGGGTCCCACCATCCCTGTGCTGTGTTCCCAGGTCTGTACACCTTCTGTTCCCATTATGAGTGGTTCCCACCATCCCTGTGCTGAGTTCCCAGGTCTGTGAACCTGCTGTGCCCATTATGAAGGTTTTCCATTATCTCTGTACTGAGTTTGTGGGTCTTCACACCTACTCATCATTATGATGATGAGTCCCTTTCTGCTGGGTCATACAAAGTTGGTTGGTGACAGACAAAGTTCCCAGGTGGACAGGAGCAAGGCTTGGAATTATAGCAAGAAGACCCCCCTAGTTGAGAGTCAAAGACATAAAAGAAGCCAGGGGGTGACGATCGGAGATGTAATGCTATTTATCAATGATTTCCTCTCACTACAATTTTACTATCTTAGTCCATCTGAGCGACTATAATGAATGCAGCATTCCCCTCATAATCCTCTTTTCTTGGTCCCCCAGGCTCTCTTAATCTAGCATGCGGTGAGGGGTGGACACACTATGGACTCAGCTGTTACTACGTCTCCTCAGACAGACAACCATGGAATGTCTCCAAGAAAGCATGTGAGGACAAGGAGGCCCACCTGGTGGTCATTAATGGCGAGGGGGAGATGGTAAGAACGATTAATTGATCCTGGTCATTTACTATATCTACCCTTCATATATGTCATGTACTGAAAATCAGGATTTGGGGTCTCGTGTTAAAAGTTTAGGGATTCATGGACTTACAAATTTGATGCATTTAATGTGGTAATATCTTGCATTTCCGGTTGGATACACTATATTACCAAAAGTATTGGGACACCTGACTTTACATGCACATGAACTTTAATGGCATCCCAGTCTTAGTCCATAGGCTTCAATATTGAGTTGGCCCACCCTTTGCAGCTATAACAGCTTCACCTCTTCAGGGAAGGCTGTCCACAAGGTTTAGGAGTGTCTATGGGAATGTTTGACCATTCCTACTGAAGAGCATTTGTGAGGTCAGGCATTGATGTTGGACAAGAAGGCCTGGCTCACAGTCTCCTCTCTAATTCATCCCAAAGGTGTTCTATCAGGTTGAGGTCAGGACTCTGTGCAGGCCAGTCAAGTTCCTCCACCCCAAACATGCTCATCCAAGTCTTTATGGACCTTGCTTTGTGCACTGGTCCAAATCATTTGGTGGAGGGGGGATTATGGTGTGGGGTTGTTTTTCAGGGGTTGGGCTTGGCCCCTTAGTTGCAGTGAGGGGAACTCTTAAGGCGTCAGCATACCAAGGCATTCTGGACAATTTCATGCTCCTAACTTTGTGGGAACAGTTTGGGGGATGGCCCCTTCCTGTTCCAACATGACTGCGCACCAGTATACAAAGCAAGGTTCATAAATGAAATGCATGAGTGAGTTTGGGGTGGAGGAACTAGACTGGCCTGAACAGAGTCCTGACCGCAACCTAATAGAACACCTTTGGGATGAATTAGAGTAGAGACTGCGAGCCAGGCCTTCTCATCCAACATCAGCGCCTGACCTCACAAATGCGCTTCTGGAAGAATGGTCAAACATTCCCATAGACACTCCTAAACCTTCCCAGAAGAGTTGAAGCTCTTATAGCTGCAAAGGGTGGGCCAACCCAATATTGAACCCTACAGACTAAAGCCTCGTACACACGGTTCGACGGTCGTATACAACAGGTCATACTCACGACCGTTGTATGCGAAACTGATCATTCGTACACGCGATTTGAACAGTCGAACATACGACGATCGTACAAGGGGAGTTGTATGAGCAGACTAGAAAACTTGGTCGTACCAACAAGCGGTCATACGACCGTTGTATCGTGTGTACAGAGCAGTTGGTACAACAAGTTGTATTGTGCAAAACACGCATGCTCAGAAGTCAGGAACGGCCGGATGCTAATTACATGCTCCTGAATGCTCTTTCTGTGGTCGTACGATCGTGTAGTGCGGTCAGTATGCTAGATACAACAGCCAACATACGATTTGACACGATCGTACGTGCGATCGTCGAACCGAAGAAGTCAGGAACGGCCGGATGCTAATTACATGCACCTGAACGTTCTTTCTTTGGTCGTACGATCGTGTAGTGCAGTCAGTATGCTAGATACAACAGCCAACATACGATTTGTAGGATCGTCGAACCGTGTGTACGGGGCTGCCATTAAAGTTCATGTGCACGTAAAGGCAGGTGTCCCAATACTTTTGGTAATATAGTGTATATCTGAAAATTGAGCAATCCTGATGGCCTATCTCTTTTCTTGAGGTCCTTAAAATGCTAGAACAGTACAAATACCCCCCAAATGTCCCTTTTTTTTTGGAAAGTAGACAGTCTGAGGTAATTAGTAAGAGGCATGGCAAGTTTTTTGAAGTTGTAATTTTTTTTTTTTGTCACAATTTTTTGGAAAATGACGAAATTTAATAAAATGTGTTTTTTTCCCCCACAATTGTTTTTTCTTTTCACTGTCACCAGTGCAGTGCAGTGGCTGATGTGGCGGTGATCAGGGACGTTGACTGGAGACAGTACGTTAAAAAATAAATAAATAATAATAATATTTTATTCAATTTTTTAAACATTTATTTATTTAACGTCAACCAGTAAATAACACCACACTTCCAGACAAGCCCTTTAATTAAAAAAAAAGACTAATGATGCACACCCATAAAAATTCACATCATCCCAGGACGCAGATCCACTCTCAGCAAATTATATCTCCCACCTCCTGTTGCTAAATGTAAACAAAGGGGTTGGGTCTCTTGGGTCAGTGTTCCCCGACCCAGTCCTCAAGGCCCACCAACAGGTCATGTTTTCAAGATTTCCCTCAGATGAATCAACTGTGGTAATTACTAACGCAGTGAAACTGATAAAATCACCTGTGCAAAATAATGGAAATCCTGAAAACATGACCTGTTGCTGGGCCTTGAGGACTGGGTTGGGGAACACTGTCTTGGGTGATATCCATTACCCTTGGTTTCCATGGCCAGGGATTCCCAGCCGGTAAATGTATGGGGGGGGGGGGGCCCGGTGATGTCACCGGTTGCTGTTTGCTGTTAACAACCATTGCTGAACCAGAGAAAAGTCCAGCATTTGAAGAAATGCTCAAACAGCCAACGCTCTGTCTGAACTTTATCCCTAGTCCTTCTTTTTCAATTCAGTGATTTTATGTTGGATTTCAACAGACTGTAAAGCCCCGTACACACGGGATGACAATCACATACAACAGGTCGTACTAACGACCGTTGTATGCGATATCGATCGTTCGTATGCGCGATTTGAGCAGTCGAACATACGGCGGTCGTACAAGGGAGTTGTATGAGCAAACTAGAAAACTTGTTCGTACCAACAAGCGGTCATACGACCGTTGTATCGTGTGTACAGAGCAGTCGGTACAACAAGTTGTATTGTGCAAAACACGCATGCTCCAAAGTCAGGAACGGCCGGATGCTAATTACATGCACCTGAACGTTCTTTCTGTGGTCGTACGATCGTGTAATGCAGTCAGTATGCAGGTTACATTATCCAACATATGATTTGTGACGATCGTACGTACGATCGTCCTCCCGTGTGTACGAGGCTTTAAAAGATTGTTAATTTAGAGTACAAGTGTTCAACCTTGACTTGCTGTCCATTTTTTGAGGCTGACCTCAGAGATGTCCCGAGCCTGGAGATGGGTCATACCATGTCTGTGTCTCAGGGGTAGGGCTATGTTGGGGTGTAAAGCAATCTTTCTATTTTGTTGTGTATGTTTCCTCCCAGTGCCCCATTTTTCTATCCAATCCATACATATACTCATAGTAGGGTTGCCACATCATCCCTTTAATCCAGGACACATATTAATTACACAGGTTCCGTGGCTGATTAAGGTAAACTCACTTGGTGCCTTATCTGCATTAAATTAGCTTCAGAACAACCTGTGTAATTCATATGTGTCCTGGATTAAAGGGATGATGTGGCAACCCTAACTCATAGGTGTGCGCACATAGGGTGGCAGGTGTGCCTGGGCACACCCTAATCACCCTGTACTGTGAAGTTTCCCCTTGCTGCCTGGCTGCAGAGAAAGGGACTTGGGGATCTCTGTCCTCTTTCTCTGTCTCAAAAGTGAGACATCAGGGGTTCATGTAGACCTCTGATATTTCATCAAAGCCCCCCTAGCAGGGCTCCTACAAAAAAATTGTAAAAAAATAAAAATAAAAAATTGTAAAAAAACAAATAAAATAAAAATAAACTACTGACACCTATCTCTGCCCTACTGACGCCGTCCTCTGCCCTTCTGACATATATACTCACACTCATGTGTGTTTGAGCTTCGTGGTGCCCACCCTAATGCAATAGGCTGCGCACACCTATGCATATACTGGGTAGCTCAATTGGCATTTCACCAAATCAGCCAAATCAAGTGTGTGTGTGTGTTTTTTTTTTTTTTAAGAATTTTGTGTGTGGACTGTGTGCGCACATAGGGTGGCAGGTGTGCCCGGGCACACCCTAATCACCCTGTACTGTGAAGATTCCCCTTGCTGCCTGGCTGCAGAGAAAGGGACTTGGGAATCTCTGTCCTCAGTCTCTTACTCTGTCTCAAAAGTGAGACATCAGGGGTCTGTGTAGACCTCTGATATTTCATTAAAGCCCCCCCAGCAGGACTCCTACAAAAAAATTGTAAAAAAAAATAATAAAAAATTGTAAAAAAAAATAATAAAAAATTGTAAAAAAGCAAATAAAAATAAACTACTGACACCTATCTCTGCCCTACTGACGCCGTCCTCTGCCCTTCTGACATATATACTCACACTCATGTGTGTTTGAGCTTCGTGGTGCCCACCCTAATGCAATAGGCTGCGCACACCTATGCATATACTGGGTAGCTCAATTGGCATTTCACCAAATCAGCCAAATCAAGTGTGTGTGTGTGTTTTTTTTTTTTTTAAGAATTTTGTGTGTGGACTGTGTGCGCACATAGGGTGGCAGGTGTGCCCGGGCACACCCTAATCACCCTGTACTGTGAAGATTCCCCTTGCTGCCTGGCTGCAGAGAAAGGGACTTGGGAATCTCTGTCCTCAGTCTCTTACTCTGTCTCAAAAGTGAGACATCAGGGGTCTGTGTAGACCTCTGATATTTCATTAAAGCCCCCCCAGCAGGACTCCTACAAAAAAATTGTAAAAAAAAATAATAAAAAATTGTAAAAAAAAATAATAAAAAATTGTAAAAAAGCAAATAAAAATAAACTACTGACACCTATCTCTGCCCTACTGACGCCGTCCTCTGCCCTTCTGACATATATACTCACACTCATGTGTGTTTGAGCTTCGTGGTGCCCACCCTAATGCAATAGGCTGCGCACACCTATGCATATACTGGGTAGCTCAATTGGCATTTCACCAAATCAGCCAAATCATGTGTGTTTTTTTTTTAAGAATTTTGTGCGTGGACTTTCACAAAATATCGTAGACGGGTGGATCGGTCTGACAGATGCGGAAGGAACCTGGAGATGGGTGGATGGAACGCCTTATGATATAACTCCAAGGTAAGGCACTGAAACCCCAAATATCAGAATCCTTCAAACATAGCACCAACGCTAAGATCTGCTGGCACAATGATCTGAAAAGGTGGCACACGGATGGATCGTTAAGCTGAAGTACATCACCGAGGCTTTGATTCACTCCACCCAGCGCTTTACAACATATGTTCACTCTAGGGTTGCCACATCATCCCTTTAATCCAGGACACATATGAATTACACAGGTTGTTCTGTGGCTGATTAAGGTGGTAATTAAACTCACTTGGTGCCTCATCTGCATTAAATTAGCCTCAGAACATCCTGTGTAATTAATATGTGTCCTGGATTAAAGGGATGATGTGGCAACCCTAGTTCACTCAGAAGGCCATACTGTATGCAATATTAATAATGAGTCAGTTCTTATGAGCCAGCCCCTCTGAGCACAGCATACCAGTGGAGGGCCTGGGTAGAGGGACTGACAGTGCAATAAAAAGTTCCAAATGGGGCCACCTCTTCTCCAGATCTATGTCCTCGATGTGCTCCCTCTTACTTATCTCTCGGTATGAGTGGAGGATAAATATCCTCAAGTCTAAAGCCTTGTACACACGGGACGACGATCGTATACAACCGGTCGTACGAACGACGGTTGTATGCGAAATCGATCGTTCGTACGTGCGATTGGAACAGCCGACATACGACGGTCGTACAACGGGAGTTGTATGAGCATACTAGAAAACTTGGTCGTACCAACAAGCGCTCATACGACCGTTGTATCGCGTGTACAGAGAAGTTGGTACAACAAGTTGTATTGTGCAAAACACGCATGCTCAGAAGTCAGGAACGGCCGGATGCTAATTACATGTACCTGAACGCTCTTTCTTTGGTCGTACGATCGTGTAGTGCAGTCAGTATGCTAGATACAACAGCCAACATACGATTTGAGACGATCGTCGTCCCGTGTGTACGAGGCTCTAGGTTCATCTAAGTCAGTGGTTCTCAACTCCTGGTCTCGGGACCCACTAACAGGCCAGATTTTAAGTATTACCTTGGGGATATGCAGACTAGAATACTGCGATCACTGAGCAGCAAATTAAATCACCTGTGATGTATTTCAGTTATTTTACAAACCTGGCCTGTTGGTGGGTCCCAAAGACAGGAGTATAGAACCACTGATCTAAGTCAAGGTATGTGAAACTTATACATTAGGATCTGTGAATTTTATTGTCAGTGCTTTCATATCCTTAGTACCTAAAGATATGGTTCTATGTTTTTCTAGTCTATATGGTTCTATATTTTTAGCTTCATATCCTTAGTACTTTCCATTTTCTGATCTTACTGACTTCCTGGTATACGTAGACAGACACAGAGAACAGAAGTGGAGGGTAGAAAGGGGCTTACTTCCTGCAACATGTAGAGACTGAAATTAAAGTGGTTGTCAACCCGTGACAACCACTTTAACCTACAGGTAAGCCTATAATAAGGTTTACCTGTAGGTTCCCTGCATATCTCCCAAACCTGCACGGTTTAGGAGATGTACAGTGTACTGTGATGTGCCCACGTCATCGGGCACATGCACAGTAAAGAAACAGCCTCCGTGCCGTTCCTTCACTGAGATTGTGCCATGACTGGTGGCCCCCGCACGCATGTGCGGGAGTGACGTCACGTGACTCTGGCCAGTCACAGAGCCGGAGATTGCGGCCCCGGAAGGAAGAGGGGTGGAAAATGGATGCTGCCTGGAGTGGGGGCATCACGGGCTTCCAATGTAGGTAAGTGGCACATAATGGGCTAATATGCGATGCGTACTAGTCCATTATGCTTTTACATTGAAGGGTATTCTGACTCCAACTGTTGTAATAGTGACTTATCCCTTGTTGAGACCTCTATGCCTGGCCTGTATAAGCAGATATAATCACCGCGGACAGTTCTCATCAGATAGCTTGAACTCACCAGACACCGATTCTTCCATAAGCGTATATTTAATGCGAATAGCAGGTACAGCATTCAACAAATGTGGCAGATGGTTGAAAGATGATATCTGCAGGTCAAAACATGGTAATGTTTCCTAAGATGCGAGCAGATTGTGTGAGGCCTACAACATGATTGGCCATCTTCTTCTTCATGAGACAGAGAGAGGACACAGGAAGAGGAAGTTACATCGCAGAGTGAACCAGGAAGAGGAAATTAGCTGAGAAGAGGGGAGGGAGCACACTTAGAAAACATAATGTAAAGGTGCAATATCCAAAACAACACAAGATGGCAGTGTAATAACCAACTATAGAAACATTACTATAACTATGCATAAAATTATGTTTACATGATAATTACATGTAACAGCACAATGGGTAACATAGAAGAAGTAAAACCCATCAGGGTTTACTTCCTCTTTAAATCTTATCTTGCTTTACTGAGGAAGTGATGTCCCTGTAACAGCTGAATGTAAAAAAAAAAAAAAGAATCAGTGTAATCAGAGATAACAATACATTGCACAATGAATAAGTGCTACAATAGGGACAATGTGCGAAATGAGAAAATAAATGTCCTCAATACGAATAGCAATACGATACATTTTAGGGGAGTTTTTCTTGGCCTCCTCAACATGGAGGAACCCTTGACCTTTCCGGTCTCAGGCAGTGGTGTATTTAGGTTTTGTGCTGCCCTAGGCCTAAATAAACCCGTGCCCCCCCCCCCCCCACAGTTGCGAAACGTCGGCTGCCCGCACAACAACTTATTGGTTGGGGGCCCTTCGGGATGACTGGACCCCCACAGATGTATGGGCTGTTCCCCTCTGATCACGGCCCTGCCTATATTATCATACCGGCAGCACTAAAAGTGCAAGCAGGCGGGGACTCTTTTCGTGCTGCCGCCCCTGCAAAGTGCCGCCCTAGGTCTGGGCCTTTTTGGCCTAGGTCAAGATACAGCGTTGGTCTCAGGGAACCCCTGCTAAAAGTTAGTATATCTACAACTCATGATACATTAGTGTGATGGTCAATGGGAAGAATGCTCCTTACACTTGTGGTCATTGGGAAGAATGACCCCCTTACAGATAGCTAAAAAGATCAATGATGTCAATAGGAACTTATCTTATCTAACCTTGAGCTTATTGCTCAAGGAACCCTTAGCATCCTCTGGAGGAACCCTGGTTGAAAAATCCTGGTCTAGGATAAAGAGCAATGTGCAAAATAAGCAAACAATTAAGTAAAAGTGCTTGTGCTGAAGTGCAATACTGTCCCAGAAACGATATATTTCCAATACAATGTGTAAAGTGTGGGGGAGATGAATCTTCTCAAACGATCCTACAAGGCAGAAAAGTCCTCTACAGCTTGAACTAGGAATCTCCACAAAAAAAAAAAAACATGCTCCCTCCACCGGGTGAAATGAAGGCTCATCTCCAAGGTTGACCTCACCAGGCCAAATCACACATATATGAGAGAGTGGTATTGAGCAGTATCAAAGATCTGTCTCCTTTAAGATTAACAGGGCTCTCTGGTCCCATGCAAAGACAATAAACAGCTCCACCTGTGCAATACATCTAATACGGTTAGCAGATCGAGACCAAGCAAAGCCCGTCTTCAAATGCACTCACATTTTATTAGATAAAAAACTTGTACCACCACCAGGCTGCACCTCTACATGTTACGCCACCTCATGTGGCTTTGTCTGGAGGAGTTATTTTTTTTGTGGTGATCCCTAGTTCAAGCTGTAGAGGACTTTTCTGCCCTGTAGGATCGTATTTCTATTCATATTGAGGACATTTATTTGCTCATTTCACATATTGTCCCTATTGTAGCACTTATTCATTGTGCATGTATCAGTGTTGCCAACCTACCCCGGTGTTTTTTACTGGCAAAACATGGAAATTTTACTGGCAGAGCACATTTTTTACTGGCAACCTGAAAAATAACTGAACTCCTATTAAAAACGAAGACAATTGTTATTTAAACACAACATGGAAACACTGACAATACCCATATCAAGTAGTTTGCTTGGTTTACACTTAAACAGTCAGCACAGCGTGGCAAATTATCAGACCCTGATATTTATAGACAGTTGTAAAAATCACTGATTTTTACAAACTGTCAGTAAATTTACTGGTGGTTGGCAACACTGGCATGTATTGTTATAATTGTTTGTTATCGCTTTACTTTGAAGCAGCGCTTCCACACTCACTGATTCATTGTTGTGTGAAACACTTTAGTGGCAGCAGCAGCTCATCTTTCTTACTATTGTATCTGGCAGCGCATTACCACTTTTATTTAATATAAAAAAAAGATAAGGTAATAAAAAAATGAAAAAAAAAAAAACCCGGCGTTGGGTCGCCCCCATGCATACTCAATCAGACACCATAGGTGTGCGCACATAGGGTGGCAGGTGTGCCCAGGCACACCCTAATTACCCTGTATTGTGCAGATTCCCCCTGCTGCCTGGCTGCAGAGAAAGGGATGGGGAATCTCTGTCCTCAGGCCCTTTCTCTGCCCCAAAAGTGAGACATCAGAGGTCTGTTTAGACTCCTGATATTTCATCAAAGCCCCCAGCAGGGCTCCTAAATAAAATAGTTTTTTTTTTAAATCAAATCATATTTTTATTAATTTTTTTTCTTCCAACATACAAAACATTACAATACATACCCCCAACCACGTATGAAAAAAAAAAAGAAAAAAAAAAAAAAAAGGAAGGAATAAACCTAACCCGCTCCACCCCTCCATCCCATTTCATTCAGTCCTAGCCTCCATCCATTTTTTCAAAATCTTTTCAAATTTTTCTAGTTGACCCCTGTGTATGAAGGTATACCTCGCTTTCATTATAGTTTCACTGATTTGTATTTTCCATTCTTCTACTGTCAGTGATAATGCAAAATCCATTTTTGAGCTATGAGCTTGCAAGCCTGCAACAAACTCCTTATAACTGGAATGGCATTGTTTCCTGACACCCTGGAATTATCTAGGATGTTCAGAATGCAAACCCTAAATAAAATTGTAAAACTATATATATATATATACATATATATATATATATATATAGATATATATATATAGATATGTATATATATATAATATTGTAAAAAATTATAAAAAAAAACGAAATTGTAAAAAAATAAATAAAATAAAAATAAACTACTGACACCGATCTCTGCCCTTTTGACATATACACACACCTCATGTGTGTTTGCGCTTTGTGCGGCACCCCCTAATGCAATAGGCTGCGCACAACTATGTCAGACACTTTGGGTCTGGTATGGATTTTAAGGAGAACCCCACACCAAAATAAAAAAATAGCATGGGCCCCCCCCCAAAATATATACCAGACCCTTATCCGAGCATGCACCCAGCAGGTCAGGAAAGGGAAAGACGAGCAAGCACCCCCCCCCTCGAACCATACCAGGCCACATGCCCTCAACATGGTGGGGGTGCTTTGGGCCCAGGGGGGGGCTCCCCAAAGCATCTTGTCATCATGTTGATTGGGATAAGAGCCTCTTTTCCACAACCCTGGGTGGTGGCTGTGGGGGTCTTTGGGCGGGGGGGGGGCTTATCGGGATCTGCAAGCACCCTTTAACAAGGGGAATTGTGGGGAAGAGGCCTTTGCAGAGCACCCCCCATGTTGAGGGCATGTGGTCTGGTATGGCCCCCCTTTCCTGACATGCCGGGCTGCTCAGATAAGGGTCTGGTATGGATATTGGTGGGGCGGCACACCATTTTAAAAAATATTTTCATTTTTTATTGCCAGCTTTCTATTTTTTTTACATTCAGCTGTCAGTGAGGAAACCTGCTGACAGCTGATGAGTCATCTGTTGTTATAGACGTGGCAGCTGGCTTCCCGCCCCGCTCCTTTACAATCAGCTATTCTTCACACAGAATTCGAATCGGTTGATCATTTTTCGACCAATTCGAATTCCAATAGTTCTAAAAGTTTGGAAACCTAACATATTTTCAGTTCTGCACAAAATGTACTCATTCAAAGTCGTATCAAAATTACATCTAGATGATGCAGATGCGACTTTTGATGGTTTACATTGAGGTCTATGGACCTCAAGTCACATGAAAGTCAGACCAAACTAAGGCAGGAACTATTTTGAAGTTGCTGCGACTTGAAGTCGCACAGATATGAATGGTACTCATAGGTAGAGTTGAGCGAACCCGTGGATGTTCGGGTTCGGTGGCTTCAGCCTAACCTCGGAAAAAAGTCCGGGTTCGGTACCGAACTTGACCTGAACTTTACCCCGAACCCCATTGTATTCAATGGGGACCCGAACTTTTCGGCACAAAAATGACTGTAAAAGAGTCCTGGAAAGTGCTAGAGGGCTGCAAAATGATTTTAGAACAATAATCTGTCCCTTACAGCAACAGCAGGAACCTGACCCTATAGAACTAGGAGATGATTTTAGAACAATAATCTGTCCCTCTAAGCAGTAGACTCTACCTAGTCCAGTCAGATCGTTCTGTAATGCAGGATGAGATCTGCAATCTGTCCCTAAAAGCAGTAGTAGTAATCTCTACCTGTCCATCTATCTGCAATCTGTCCCTCACAGCACTGTCAGCATCCTCTCCCTACACTACGCAGAGAGCATGTGACATGCAGCACTGTGACTCCAGCCTCATATAGAGGCTGGGTCACATGATGCACTGGCCAATCACAGCCATGCCATTAGTAGGCATGGCTGTGATGGCTTCTAGGGAAAACCAGTGAAACGCTTGTTGATTGGCTGCCCTGCAGCTATTCAACATGTGTGATCAAATACCCGAACTCAGAACTCGAACCCGAAATTTTTTTCAAATGTCCGGGTTCGGGTCCGGGTCACGGACACCCCAAAGTTCGGTATGAACCCAAACTTTACAGTTCGGGTTCGCTCAACTCTACTCATAGGGAAACATGGGGTGTGAATCGGGCCTAAGTCGTTTTAAATGTTGTGTGATAACGACTCCTTTTCATAGAGGCAATAGGACATAATAAAGTATTTTAAATAGGGTCATCAGTGAAGGTATTCACACTTCACATTTTCCACCAGTGAATTAGTTGTGAAAGAAGCAACAGATAAACTTGCAATGATGTGATCTCATCCACTAATTCATAACTCTATGTGTAACACCACGTGTCCTCCACCAACCACGCTGAAGCTTCCCAGAGAGTGTGTGACCCTCACATGAGAAGTCAAACAATGTGTGTTGCCACCATTGCAGTAAATCACCACGGGGCTAAGCAGTTGGCATAGCGGTTTTACCCTCCATCTCAGTGAGGTCAGGGCATAGGTTATGAAAAAGAGCATGCACAATGATGTCACCACTTCTGGCTTCACCCCCATGTGTTTTGGCAAATATGACATTATTAGGGGGACAGAAGCTGAGAGTCATTTTCTTATACCCCACAGTCTTTTAGAGGTCAAAGGCAAACCCAGAACCAGAAGTTAATCGGGAAGACCAGTGACGGTGTCATGTACCTGATTGGAGACTGAATTGACGAGGTCGGCCTCTCTTGTATCTCCAGCCCAGGTCCCGCTGAAGGTGAAACTGAGGGACAAGAGGTGCTGGCAGGTGTTGATAGGAGTGCTTGCAGCAGAAGATGCAGACCCTGCCAGGCTGGCAGTACATCAGGTCAGGAAGAGTAGCTGTGCTTGAGATCCAGCCAAAGTTTAAAGTTAAAGGGGCACTCCACACAGGCTGCCAGGTCCAGATGCGTGGTTTGCCAAAGCTCCCAGCAGGCTTGAGACAGGAACTCACTGTGATGAGCAGAGCTGCTACAGATGTCAGCCTGATAGGCACTTGAGCTGGATGTGGGAACAGAGCCAGGAACAAAAGCCTGGTCAGGGGGATAGTCAAGGTCAGCAGCAGGTGGGCAGTGAGGTACCGAGTCATAAGACAAGGTTCTGTTCTTGGACTTCTCTTATTTTCCATCTACACCTCCTCCCTGGGTCAAGTAATAGCCTTCCATGGCTTCCAATGCCATCTCTATGCTGACAACACCCAAATCTATCTCTCTACCCCTTTAGTCTCCTCACATATCACTAATTTATCAACAGATATATCAGCCTAGCTGTCATACCGTTTCCTCAAACTCAACCTAGCCAAAACCAAGTGTGACAGAACCGTCCAGCGCTCTGCTTGAGTGCTTCCATCAGTAAACGGTGTCCACCAGTCTGGACAAGGATAACAGATATTATAGCCACAGCATACAAGATTGGCTGACATTATAGCAAATGACCCCAGACAGGTGGCCTGAACTGATGACATCAACATCTCCTATGAGTCTCTCAGTCTGATAAAGTAGAATTCATTAATCTTCATATATTTCTTGAAGGATATTGTTGATAAATATATCTGTCCCAAGAAGTAATCCAAACCACGCTCCCAGCATCCATTAAGTCATTGTCCATCACTTTCTCGGTCACCCAGTACCCCTAATAGACACAGGGTGACTTACACGTATGAGGGGCCTGGGGAGCTGGAAGTTTCCCAACCTCTCAAAGGTAAGCTGGGTTCCACAAGCCCCCCACCAAAAGTGACTTCCGTCACACCAAGCTCATATTATTTCCTCCCTTACGCACCCATTCCCCTGATTTTTCTGTCAAAATCAATAGAACTGCTATCAGCCTGTCCCTGGATGCCAAGGTTCTAGGTGAAAACCTGAACTCTGAACCATCCTTTTGGCCCCACATTCAAACACTGTCCAAATCTTGGCGCCTCAATCTCAAAAACATCTCCAAAATACGCCCTGTCACATACCTGGTGGACGAGTCTGACTTATGCAGGGGCAACCTCTCTTATGGCCCTGGTTCGAGAACCTCTGATAGTGTAGACAGGAGAAGAGTAGTGATGCAGGCCGGGTCAGTAACAGGCTGGCAGTGTGGTGCAGAAGGATCAGGCAGTAGGATAGTTGGGTACAAGCAGGGTTGGCAACATGTGGGCAGCAGAGGTACAAGGGATCAGGCAGAAGAGTAGTCATAGACAGGCCGGGGTCAGGGCAGGCGGAAAGCAAACTGAGTCCAGAGGAAGCCGGGGTCACAGGTAGAGGAAGTCTCTCAAGAATAAACGCTGGGGTCACAGGTGCAGGAACACTGTAGAATGGACAGCACTTGCTTCCTGGTGCTGTCCACTTAAATGGCCGTTTCGGCACCATTTTTGGTGCATATGCATGCGCACACGAGCACAGGCGCACAAGCGCGCGCAAACGCTACGCGCACCCACACATAGGCATTCCAATGGCCACAGATGATTCCTTACACGCCCCTTCCTAACCAATGACACCACAATGCTCCTAGTTCACTCCCTGGTCATCTTTCGCCTCGACTACTGTCTCTCTCCCCTCTCGGGATTACCTCTACATAGGCTATCCCCCCTTTAGTCCATAATGAATGCTGCTGCCAGAGTCATCTACCTTACCAACCGTTCAGTGTCTGCTATCCCTCTCTGTCAATCCCTCCACTGGCTTCTGCTCACCCAACAAATTAAATTCAAAATTCTAACAACAACTTACAAAGCCATCCACAATTTAGCCCCCAGCTACATCGCTAACCTAGTCCCAAATACCAACCTACTCATTTCTTTTGTTCCTCCCAAAACCTGATCTCTAGTTCCCTTGTCACATCCTCCCATGCTCATCTCCAGGACTTTTCCCGAGCTTCTCCTATCCTATGGAACTCTCTGCCTCCATCTGTCCGACTGTCTCCTATTCTGCTTTGCTTGCTTTCAGACAATCCCTGAAAACCCTGCTCTTCAGAGAAGCCTATTCTGCCCACACCTAACAACTGTCCTTTTGCTTTCTCCATCAGCTCATCCCCCCGCAGTTATTACTTTTTGTATCACTTGACCCTCCCTCTTAGATTGTAAGCTCAAATGAGCAGTTCCCTCTGATTCCTCCTGTACTGATTTGTATTGTAAGTGTACTGTCTGCCCTCGTGTTGTAAAGTGCTGCACAAACTGTTGGTGCTATATAAATCCTGTATAATAATAATGAGACAGAGAGGGCTGCCCTGAGCACATAGGCAAAAGGGCACATGGCAGGGTGGGCTGGAAGGCAGGATAAGGGTTAAGAATGGGTGGGGAACAGTTTAAGGATATGATGCAGGGAGCAGAGAGGAAGTGGTCATAGCTTAGAGAAACCTCAAGTGAGAAATTTGGACCACCCACCCACCATCTTTGTAAATGCATGGAGATGGCTATGATTGAAAGTGCTAATGTTTGGGGAACTGAGGTATGCAAAGAGAATGGCGGACTTGTGGGGCATATTGTACTTTTGTCACAGCATTTGCAGGTCCTTGATGACGCCAAAAAGTAAGATCGTTGGTAATATGTGGACAAGTGGTTTAACCTTAATGGTCACAAATACAGTATGTATGATTATGTGGTGTTGATGAAGGAAGTACTTAATTAGGTTTATTCCAGGTGAATAATGGTGTAAAAATGACTGTTATGTACCCACCGAGCAGGTTGTAGATGGCTGATGGCCAGGACGGGTTTACAATAGAACAGGATATTCCAGGTGAATAATGGTGTAACAATTACTGGTGTGTATCCATCAAGCTGGTGATCGATGGCCGGTGGCTGGTATGGGTTTACAAGGGAACATGTTATTGGGCGGCACTGCCAAGGACCTGGCTTTAAAGACTTTATAAGAATTATTGTATGTTTTTTAAACAATTGGTGTCTAAATCATGTTTTAAACCAGTATTTTCTGTACTTTCTGAAAATGTACTTGGCCTGAAGAAAAAAAGAAAGCAAATGCAGCCACCACATGTAAGGACTGGTAACCTGAAATATATTACTTTTTTGTTTAGATATGTAGTTGAGATTTTTTATATTTGAACACCAACATTCTGGATGACCTGTTCCAGAACTGAGAATATTTTTCCTAGCAAAATGAGTCTGGTGTTTCATTTAGTGTTCCACAGGCAGTTAAACCTACCTTCTACCCTCAGAGGACCCAGTTTTGTGTCTGTCTTGGGCTAATCGCTATCATCTCTCCTGTCATTCAGGTTTTGGGAGAACGGCCAGCCTGATGATTGGACGGGTCATGATCTCAGTGGAGGTGAAGACTGCGTTGTGCTAAGGCATGCAAATAAATGGAATGATTACCACTGTTCCCAGAGCTTCCGGTATATCTGTGAGAAGAAGATACTCTAAACTTCACTGGTGAACATCAGAGAACATCTGCCCTCTCTGTCTGACTTTCTCCTCCTCCATCATAATATGACCATATATGATTTATTACTGCAAAAGTGATCCTGCAGAATATGTTGTAATTTGTAATTCTTTTATATTAGGAGAATATCAGAGTGTCCATACTAAAACTAGTTGTAACACAATGAAGAAATAAAGAGAATACCTTACCTGTTAAAGGCCAAGAAACTCAATCTTGCCTTTCAGCATCCCCCTGACCTGCCTCCTGACCTCTTTCTCCTACCCTGGTCCTCTCATTCCCTCCTACAACCTTATTACAATGTCATGCCCACAAATTCCATACCCTCAACATCCCTCTCGTCCTTACCCTTTATGCCCCTTTATCCCTTCCCCTTTTATTCATGACTAAACTACTACATACCCCACCTCATCTTTATCATTGTCATCTATAGCACAGGGTTCCACCACCTTCCCTTCAATGAGAACTCACCATAGTAGCCCTCACTCCATCCTAAGACCTCATAAGGCCGAAGACCACACTCTAAATCCTGGCTTAAAGCTCATCCTTATCACTGTCATCTATAGCACTGGGGTCCACTACCTCCTCTTCAATGAGAACTCACCATAGTATCTCTTCCCCTCCACCCCATAACCTCATAAAGCTGACGACCAAACTCTAATTCCAGACTAAAGCTCACCCTTATCACTGTCCTCTATAGCACTGGGATCCACCACCTCCCCTTTATAGAGAACTCACCATAGTACCCCCCTCCATCCCATAACCTCATAAAGCTGGTGACAAAGGATGGGCTTGGGCTTGTTCGGATCCAAACGTGCCCGAGCCCGCCAAGAAAGGAACCCTGCACTGCACTAATCACAGGCAGTGAGGCATTTCCCAGATGCGCGGCTGCAGTGATTGGGGAATGTCTCACTGCCTGTGATAAGCATGATACAGGGCCTGTGATAAGCGCAGTTCAGCAGAATTCGAAAACACATTGGAAGGAAACAAAAAAAAAGTATGAATGTTTTGGTTACGCAGAACCTAGGAATGAATAGAAAATCCTCGAGATTATATCTTGGACAGTGTACTAAGGAATGGGCCATTTCCGAGGGAGGTAGCCCCAAACCTGCACTTCCACCCCAACTGGGATCATGCTGTGGACCCTGGGTTTCCGACCACACCCACCCCGAAAAGGGAGCAAACCTCCCCATAACCTATAACAAAAAGCCCTTCTGGAGCATCATGAGTCCTCTATGCGAACCTAATATGACATCAACGGCTGAAGGTAGCCCTACAATGAGCCCGTCAAAAGACATAAAAGTAACAAGGGAGGTAAACTAATATAAGAAAGGGAGACGAAGATGAGAGATTTGAGAGGGATATGCATATATTCCCTTCTCTTTATAGGGGGAAGGACTGACCTGACCTGCAACCAACTCCATCACACACACCCGCCAATGTGAATCTGAAAACCAATGTTGCATGGAGTAAGAGAGGAGAGTAGAGGGAAGAAAGTCAAGAACAATAGAAACCTTAAAGAGGAAAGAGAAATGGAGACACCAGGGAATCGAGATAACTAACAGCAATCAGTGGATCACGGGGGCAGTTTTAGATAAGTCTTCCAAGGACCCCAAATCCGGTCGAATTTAGGTGAGGAGTCCAAAATTATATTGGCTAAACTTTCTTGGGTCATGATCCAGGAGATCTTTTGCTTTGCAGCAAAGCTTAGTGATAGTAATTTTAGCCCCTAATAAGATGAAGTGGGTGAGTCTAAAGAGGGATCTGGAAAGGCCTCAGGCTTTACATTAAGAAGTGCAATTTCTGGGTTTTGAGGTACCGTCTGTCCCGTGATCCCTCTGATCAAGTGAAAAATTCTGTTCCAGAACCCTGTGACACGAGGGCATTGCCACCATGTGTGAAGAAATGAGCCCAGAAGTCCGCACCCTCTGAAACAGAGGCCCGAAGAGTTTGGATACACAACAGCCAACCGGGTTGGGACTAAATACCATCGCATTAGGACTTTTAGGCAGAGCAATATTAACTATGCCTTTAAAAGATCTCTGGAACAGAGAGTTCCACTCGACCGACTCCCAACAGATCTCGAGGTCCCTCTCCCACTTAATAACATAACTAGGTTTGTCTTGACTCTCTGTCAGTGATGCATAGATCAGGGAGATGCCACCTCTCTGATCATCCAATTCAGAGCACCATTTTTCATAGGGTGTAATGCCTATAAAATTGTTTCGATCCTTCCAAAGAGTGGACATAAAATGAGAAATCTGTTGGAAGCGAAATATTTCGGAAGGGGGCATTTCTAACTTGTTGGTGCAATATGATAGCGAGATTGGGCCTGTAGCTGTAAGAAAATGGCCTATGCAAAATAGGCCTTTATTAGTCCACCACTGAAAAGCCCTGATTTCTAGGCCCAGTGGGAACCGGGGATTATTAAATAGTCGGTCGAGGGGACGTAATTTTGAAATCAAGTGAGGGGGTTTAAGAATGGCGTCACATAAAGCTATTGAGTGGGAAAGGGTGGGAGCTAGAATTTGGGGTCTCAACCTGTGAGGGGCTCCCACGAAAAAATCAATAGTGTTTGAGGGGGTCACCTGTCTCTCCATCTTTGGCCAATCTGGCTTTTCCCCCTTAGAATAAATGATTGAGAATTGGGCTAATTGGGCGGCTTGAAAATATTTGAAAAGATTTGGAAGCCCAAGTCCCCTTGAGTGCGTCTTCTATACAAAACACTAGCAGAACATCTATAGCCTTTTCGCCCCCAAACAAAACGCACAATTTTTTTCTGTAGGTTTTGTAATTGTTGCTTCCTTAAAGGGATTGGGAGAGACCGAAAGAAATACAGAATCCTAGGGAGGAGGGTCATCTTAACTGAATGTATTCTACCTAGCCAGGAAAGACCCTCCTGATCCCATCTGGAAAGGTCCTCTGAAATTTTCTTGAATAAGGGCGGGAAATTGACTTGATAAAGTTGCTCAATGCAGGCCGTCAAATTTACCCCCAGGTATGGAAGTTGGTTAGGGTTCCAAGAGAACTTATAAAGTTCTCTGAGGCGTTGCACCTTAGATTCAGGGATTGAGACATTTAATGCTGCAGATTTGGACCAGTTTACACAAAGCCCTGACGCCTTCCCAAAATCTCGAAGGAGTTGAATTACTAGTGGAGTGGAAGAAAGATCATCAGCAATTAACGCGCATTTGTGTACTTTGGTCCACATTGTACTCCTCGAATGTCTGGGTTTTCCCTAAATGCTATTGCTAGGGATTCCATTGCAATGGCAAAGATTAAGGGGGAGAGAGGGCAGCCTTATCTAGTTCCTTTAGCTATGTTAAATGGATCCGAGTAGTAATTATGGAGTTTTACTTGGGCACTGGGATTTGAGTAAAGGGCTTTTAAGGTCTGAAGAAATTTTGGACCAAAACCCCACCTGCCGAGTACTTCAAACAAATAGTTCCAATTAACTGTATCAAAAGCCTTTTGCAGGTCCACCATAATGGAGGAATCCCTCCTGACGTGGACCCCCCTCCCAACCTGAATTTAAAAGAGATATAACATCCACCGCTCTTCGGATCTGATCTGGACCTTGCCTACCCGGGATGAAGCCTACCTGGTCCTTATTGACATAGTTACCTATGAACTTAGCTAGTCTATTGGCCAAAAGTTTAGTAAGGATTTTGAGGTCGTTGTTGATCAATGATATGGGTCTATAGTTACTAACGTCTGAATGATCTTTACCTGGTTTGGGTATAACCGCTATAAAGGCCAGGTTGGCTTCATTTTGTAATGCGGCCCCCTTACTAAGGGAGTTGAAAAACTTTGTCAAATAGGGAGCGAGGGTGGGGCCAAAGGACTTGTAATAGCCGGTGAAAAACCCATCTGGGCCCGGGGCGGAGCCCTTCCTGAGGTTTTTGATGACCGCCAGGATTTCTGTTTCCGTTACCGGTTATTCAAGGGATTCAATGTGATCCTTAAGGAGTTTGGGGAGAGAAATACTATCTAGAAAGGAGGCAAGGGAATGTGGGGAGGTTGTGATACCGGGAGCATAAAGGTCAGCGTAAAAATTCTGAAATGCAGACATAATTCGTTTTGGGTTAGTTCCCCCGGGGGAACCCTAATTTTCGAAAATGAGAGGTTC
>BLSH010092648.1:599995-613615 GCA_018402905.1 Glandirana rugosa
TGGTCCTATGTGTGATCCACGATACCTAACTCCGTCCGTGTGTGATATACTCCTATACGAAACAAGTAAAACGAAAAGTTTCTAAATGTTGGTGAAATTCCGGGGTAATTGTGAACACCAACCCTTCGACATTTTTATCTACCAAAATGGTGGGTGGAATTTCACCCTGAAATTACTGTTTTTATTTTGAACCGTTTGTCTGTCCTAAAAATTACGTCTTTCTTGTATGATACAGAGAAGACGTAATTTCAACGAATGGGTAGACAAGTGGTGACTTAAATTCGTTACGATTTGAATGACATAAGACGCGAACACGTCCTCACTGTAATAGAACCGGGTCGGTTAATTTTACCCTGGCCTGCCAGGCTGCGTGCTTGGATAAGGGTCTGGTATGGATTTTGGGGGGGGGGGGGACCTTACACCGTTTTTTTCTTTTTAAATAGCTGGGCCATTAAAAAGAAGCTTCCAGCCATCAATCAGCCATTTTAATTGGCTGGGCCAAGATAATGTCACTCCTGCACAAGCGCAGAATACAGTAAGTTTAGCATTGCTTAAATTCAGTGGTGAACAGATGGGTAAGCAACTTTAATGCAGAAGAGACATAGTATGTTCTTTCTGCATTAAAAATCCTGTCTGTTTGCCAAGTTTTATTTTTGTCATTAAAGTCCCACTTTAAGGTGGGTGGTAAAACCATCTATTTTTACAGCTTCCCAACCACAAGTGTTAATGGGGCCTTAAAGTGGTTGTAAATCTTTGAAAAGCAAAATGAACAAAGCATATCCTCATATAGTGTGTGCCTGCCTCAATCCATAGCACCTAGTGTGTATCCTGGTCGTTCTCTCCTTCCTCTGTAATCTACATATGCCGCTACAGCTTTCTCCTACACCAGACATTTTATGGTAAGGGCGCACAGGATGCAATTGGCAGCCTCACTTAAAGTGTTACTAAACCCACAACAGTAAGATTAGTCTGTATATGCAGTAAAGCATGCTTGTTATACTCACTATTGAACCTAAGGGCTTAATCCTGAGCATTGTGTAAAACGGCTTTTGATCCGGTCTCCCCCCCCCCCCCCCTCCACTCCTTCCACAGCCCCCAATCCATCTCCTGATAGTACAGAGTCTTGGGGCCACTCTGCATATGCTCAGTTTGGTGTGTATTGCTAGAGATTTCTTTTTTGTTTCTTTTTTGAGGGGGGTGTATGTGATCGGCACAGGGCCAATTAGTACTGTCCAGACAGAGGGTCAGGAGTCAAGCAGCCTTATAGGACAGTCAGAGGAGAATGGATACTCCTCCTACATGCTTTACCAGTGCTCGGCAAAACACTGATACAAGTCACAAGACTGTTATATACTGCTGATGATAAAAGATATTTAGTAGTTTATATTTACTAAAATAATTACATTTTCATGTTCTGTGTATTATAGAAGATCAGATATAGTGAATGCAGTGTCCTCGGTTTAGTAACACTTTAAGGGCTCATTTACACGTGCTTCCGCTTCAACACACATTAATGGCTAGTTTACACTTGCTTCAACAAGGCTTTGGACACACTTAGTTAAAGCCCCTGTCACTAAATAAAATGGTTAGCTTACAGTCCTGTTTACACCTTTCTTTTGCTTTGCTTTGCTTTGCTTCAGCTTCACTTCAAAAATTATACCCATGTAGCTTTAGTGGTGCTTCAAAGCCCCACTGAAGCCACATCAAAGCCTCATCAAAGCCCCACAAAGCCTCACCAAAGCCTCAACGAAGCCTCATCGAAGCCCCACCGAAGCCTCATCAAAGCACCAAGCAAAAGCAAGGTGTAAACAGGACTGTAAGCTAACCATTTTATTTAGTAACAGGAGCTTTGACTGGCATTCAGAGAGCTTTAACAAAGCGTGTCCAAAGCCATGTTTTGAAGCAAGAGTAAACTAGCCCTAACTGACAATATACCGTATATACTCGTGTATAAGTCGACCCATGTATAAGCTGACCCCCCTACTTTTGCCCAAAAAATATGGGAAAACGTATTGACCCGCGTATAAGCCTAGGATGTGAAATGCAGCAGCCAGAACACAGGGACAGGGAGCCAGAACAGAGGGACAGGGAGCCAGAACACAGGGATTTTAGCCAGAACACAGGGATATTAATGCCAGAACACAGGGATATTAATGCCAGAACACAGGGATATTAATGCCAGGACACAGGGATATTAATGCCAGAACACAGGGATATTAATGCTAGGACACAGGGATATTAATGCCAAGGGATATTAATGCCAGGACACAGGGATATTAATGCCAGGACACAGGGATATTAATGCCAGGACACAGGGATATTAATGCCAGGACACAGGGATATTAGCCAGGACACAGGGATATTAGCCAGAACACATAAGGGATGAGTAAGGTAGTTTAGTTTCACATTAAACAGAGCTGTGCTGCTTCTAAGAGCCGTTCTGTGCTTGTAACTGTGACTAAACACATTGGAATGCAGAGAATGCTGAGAGAGAGCTGCAGCTCTTCACTGAGATCAGGAGGTGGGCGGGACTGAACAGCTAACATCAGCTTGTCCTGCCCACCTGCTGACATCAAGCTGAGAATCTGACACCTCTCTCAGCATTCTCTACATTCCAATGTGTTTAGTCACAATTACAAGCACAGAACAGCTCTTAGAAGCAGCACGGCTCTGTTTAATGTGAAACTACTGATCACCCACAGACACTGACTCGGGTATAAGTCGAGGGGGGTCTTTTTCAGCACAAAAAATGTGCTGAAAAACTCGACTTATACCCGAGTATATACGGTATGTTTCCTAGTGAAGCTGTGTAGATGGGGTTGTGTCAATTTCCTCCATTTAGGTCTCAGATTACATTCAGCTCTGTGCTGTGGGGTGTGTGATGTCAGGCAGTGGTGGCTGGTGAAATTTTAGGATGCGGGGGCGTCAGACCCTGTCCTTCCTTTTTGACCCCTCCCACTTCTCATAATCCCCGCCCCTTATAGTTTCCACCCCTTGTGTCAGGAGTATACAGCCCAGCATCACCACATAGGGTATACAGCATCACAGATAAGTATACAGAGTCACCATATAGCAGTATACAGAGTCACCATATAGCAGTTTACAGAGTCACCATATAGCAGTATACAGAGTCACCATATAGCAGTATACAGAGTCACCATATCGCAGTATACAGAGTCACCATATCGCAGTATACAGAGTCACCAGATAGCAGTATACAAAGCCCTGATAGGGTATACAGGATCCCAGATAGGGCATACAGGGCACCAGATAGGGCATACAGAGCACCAGATAGGGGCTCGCAGTGCCCCCCCCCCCAAAGTCAGGTGAAGTCCCGCACTTACCCCATATAATAGCAGGCATTTGTATGCAGAGATCGGCTTGCGGTCAGCATGCTAAGCGGATGGTGAGCAGCTTGATATGAAACCCTGTGGAGTGCTGCACCTGTGTGAGTAATCACACAGACAGCATGTCCCCCACAGTCCCGCCCCCCACCCACAGCAGCCAATGACAGAGAGTCATTGGCTATGATGGCTCAGTGGGCAGCTAATCATAGTATGTGTGTGCGCTTGTTCAGCGCACACACATAGACTTTAATGACTGACCAATCGGCTCACTACTTGCTGTCAGCTGACAGCAAGGAGCCGAGGAAAAAAAAAAAAAAAGTCAATGTACCGGCGCCTACTGCAGGGGGCCTGGCTGACTTTTTTTTTTTTTTTTACTTGTCAGCTTTCAGGTTTCTGTCCCCTGGAAGCTGACAAATATGATCTGCTCTGTGCCAGTGAGCAGCGAGGACAGCCCAGATGGTGCAACCGCGAGCTCCAGGGACAGCACTGCTGCCACAGCTTTTTTCAGCCCCACATACAGCCCAGAGGCCACAGCCCACCGGGCAAGTGCCCGGTGTGCCCTATGGCCAGTCCGGGCCTGCATGCAACTGTGTGTTGTTAAAATGCAGCATGTCTGCATTTTAGCGCAGCCCTAGGCTGCATTGCAGTGTGAATGGGACACATACAATGCCTTGAAAAAGTATTTATACCCCTTGACATTTTCAACATTTCGTCATGTTACAACCAAAAACGTAAATATATTTTATTGCGATTTTATGTGATAGACCAACACAAAGTGGCACATAATTGTGCAGTGGAAGGAAAATGATATATGGTTTATAAAAATTTTTTTACAAATAAATATCTGAAAAGTGTGGTGTGCATTTGCATTCAGTCCCCTTTACTCTGACACCCCTAACTAAAATCTAGTGGAACCACCTGTGAGTGGTCCATCTAGAGTCCACCTGTGTGTAATTTAATCTCAATATAAATACAGCTGTTCTGTGCAGCCCTCAGAGGTTTGTTAGAGGACCTTAATGAACAAACCGCATCATGAAGACCAAAGAACACCCCAGACAGGTCAGAGATAAAGTTGTGGAGAAGTTTAAAGCAGGGTTAGATTATAAAAAATATCCCAAGCTTTGAACATCTCACGAAGCAATGTTTAATCCATCATCCGAAAATGGAAAAAGAATGGCACATCTAGAAACCTACCAAGACATGGTCATCCACCTAAACTAACAGGCTGGGGAAGGAGAGCATTAATCAGAGAAGCAGCCAAGAGGCCCATGGTAACTCTGGAGGAGCTGCAGAGATCATGTTGTGGGGATGCTTTTCTTCAGTAGGGACAAGGAAGCTGGTCAGAGTTGATGGTAAGATGGATGAGCCAAATACAGGGAAATCTTAGAAGAAAACCTGTTAGAGTCTGCAAAAAAACTTGAGACTGGGGCAGAGGTTCACCTTAAAGCAGGACAACAACCCTAAACATACAGCCAGAGCTACAATGGAATGTCACTCTAGATGTGCAAAGCTGGTAGAAACATACCCAAAAAGACTTGCAGCTGTAATTGCAGAGAAAGGTGGTTCTACAAAGTATTGACTCGGGGGCTGAACACAAATGTACCCCACACTTTTCAGATATTTATAAAAAATGTTGAAACACATTTATCGTTTTCCTTCCACTTCACAATTATGTGCCACTTTGTGTTGGTCTATCACATAAAATCCCAATAATATACATTTATGTTTTTGGTTGTAATATGACAATATGTGGAAAATTTTAATAGGTATGAATATTTTTTAGTGCCACCGTAGGAAACAATTGTTTCCTGTGTATCCTTGTGGTGACAGACAATTTACAATGCAGTAAAACATCCAAATACCCGCTGAACGCATTGCAGATTTGGCTATTAATGCACTAGAAGGTGAAGCCCGTCGGGCTGTAATGGTTCTGACAGAAAAGGACAAAGACAGCAGGACAGCTATTGTGGTTAGTCTGGAGAGCTTGTATGGTCAGAGTACCCCTATAGCTGAACTCCGGAGAGATTAGATACCCGGAGCCAGCATGACCAAAAGACTATGTCTCAATATGCTGTTGCCCTGCAGGAAATCTGGTGCCAGGTGGAGAAACAAATGGCACCCACTGGAACAGGAATATCTAACCCTGATAAACTCACCCGGGACCAGTTTCTCTTCTATGTCCGGTCCTCTTCATTAACCACTTGCCGACCAGGCGCCTTCGTTTGACGAAGGCAGGTTGGCTCTCCTGCGCGAATCGCCGTAGATGTACGATGGTGAACCGATCGTCTCTGGAGCCCGTGCGCATGGCCGGCGGGTGTGATGTCCGCCGGCTACCCGTGATCGATCCTCACAGAGCCAGAACAGGGATCCATTCATGGAAACAAATGGATCTCCATTCTGACAGGGAAGTGGACAGAGATCTGCTGCTCCCAGTGAACGGGAGCAGCTTTCTCTCTCCACCTCCAGTCACTACACTCCCCCCACAGTTAGAAACACCTACCTAGGGAGCACATAACCCATTGATTGCCCCCCCAGTGTTAACCCCTTCCCTGCCAATGACATTTATACAGTAATCAGTGGTTATTTTAACACTGATCGCTGTATGTCATTGGTCCCAAAAAAGTGTCAAAAATGTTCGTTCTGTCCGTCACAATATCGTAGTCCCGCTAAAAATCGCAGATCACCTCTAATACTAGTAAAAAAATAAATAAAAATGCCATAAATCTATTCCCACAGTTCTTAAATGCGATAACTTTTGCGCAACCCAATCAATATGTATGTAGAAGAATATATATCAGCCTAAACTGAGGAAAAAATTAGTGTAGCCATGTGCTCCCTTGAGAGTGAGTGGCTGAAAGTAGTGGTTCACCTGCTAGCTGACCTCAATCACACCATATCACACATCCGGAGACACTGACCAGACCGGCTCTTGTTCTTGTTGTTTTATTGGGGGGAAATAACTTGGATGGGGATAAGGGTTTACTGTGGGATGCCCTGTAGAATTATAGTACAAAGTTGGCACATACAAGCCTGTATGTGTGCGCTGACACTGCAGACACCTTCACCCTTCAGCTCAGTACTTAGTTTCCAGCCTAAATGGAATTTAGTAGGCCTCTACTCTCGGTTCTTCACCACGGTTAGCACGTGGCGAGGCCTACCCTGTCCCGGCAGGACCTCAGGAACACTCATTACAGGCAAGGGGCACATGGGCCCCTGATTGTGCAGAAAAGTACTTCTGTGCTAGCTGGGCCTTTGACGGACTACAACACCCAGCCCATCGCTGACTCCAGGTCCCCTAGACCTTCCCTTTTCCTCAGCGACTCTCTCCTTCCCTTGACTGATCTCCAAGGCTCCCACAGACTGTCCACATTCCTCTCCCAGCCTGCTCCAGCCCTTTCTCTCCTTCAGTCCCAGGGACTGTCACTCACCGCACCGGTGGGTTCCTTAAAGTCTCTCAGGCTGCATTCACACCTGAGCATAGTGTTTTCAGGCAGAAATACACACGTTTTTTACCGCGATTTTTGACGCGATTTTGCAGCGATCTTTACCGTGATTTTGTACAGGTCAAAAGGTCACCAATGTAAAAAGTAGAAAAACGCCCAAATCAAGCTATAAATATACTTCCAGAACTTGTTTGAGCTTCAGGCGTTTTCAGACTTTTGGCTTCAGGCGTTTTTGAGTGGAGATGTGAACCATGTCCATAGAGAATCATTGATTTTTTCCCTCCAGCGTTTTGTAGCTTCAGGCTACAAAACGACCAGGTGTGAATGGGGCCTCACTGTCTAGCACCTCCGCTGTTCTCCTGTTCCTCCCGTGCCACTCCAAAGATCTCTCTCCTCCCTGGCTGCACCTTAACTCCCAGGCCCCAAGGTCACCCTCCCCAAACTGGGGGCGACCTCCCGGGTAGGGGCCTGCTCCACAGCGCCTCTGATACATCTCCCACTTTCCACCCAACATTACTCCTCCCAGATTGGGCTGAATCAGAGTATTTAAGGAGGCCTGCCCCCTGACAAACCTGCATGGGGATTGGTCAGGGCTCCTTAGAATACTCCAGATGGCTCCACCTGCCTTCCAGCTTTCTGCCCAGAGACCAACACCAGGTTTCTGGTTACAGAGAGGAAGGTTCTGGTGACCTCATCTGTTTAGTCCACCCAATCCTCCCTGAGCCACTCCTCCCAGCTCAGATCAAAACACACAGGCCTGCAAAATACAGTCAGGCCTGACTAAATTTACCATTCCTAGCCAAAACCTTGCTAGAAAATGCACCTACTCTGTGGGGGCGCTACAATAGTTTTTTTATACTTTTTTTGGATATGTATTATAGCAAAAAGTAAAAAAGATTGTTTTTCAAAATTGTTGCTCTTTGTTTTTTATAGCACAAAAAATAAAAACCACAGGGGCGATCAAATACCACCAAAAGAAAGCTCTATTTGTGGGAAAAAAAAGACGTTACAATGTCGCACGACCGCGCAATTGTCAGTTAAAGCGACACAGTGCCGTATCGCAAAAACTGCTCTGGTCAGGAAGGGGGTAAATCCTTCCGGGGATGAAGTGGTTAAAGAGAGCCTTAAGGGATAGAGTGAGGGCTGATGACACAGTAAAGTTTGTCGTTATACTGTATGAATCCATTGAGAGAGAACAGGAGGAGCTGAAACATGAACAGGCTATTGCCAGAAGCCAGATTACCACCGCTCATGGAGTCGGGTGACCGTTAGAGCTCAAGGAAGCAACTGCTCCATGCCCCTCAACAAACCCAGCTGTTGTGTTGTGCTCAATAGAAGGGATTGTAAAAGACCTAGTTGATTCCGTGACCTCCCTCAAAGAGGAAATGTCAGCTACTCGGAGTGGATGTACCCAACCTAGTGCTACACGCAGCCCACTCTGAAGAGACCCAGATACAGATCGCAGGTGCTGGCAGTGCGGACAGTTAGGCCACATTTCCAGGAACTGTGCTGAAAAGGGAGCAAAGATTGCCCAACAGCATCCTTTAAACTAGAGGTTCCCGTGGCAGAGGGGCAACTCACGGGAAGCATTTATTCACAGCCCCAAGGAAATTCTAAGATGATATCCACATGCCTACTAGTAACTGTGACTTTCAGCGGCCAGCCGGCCAGCTGTTTGGTGGACACTGGATCAGAGGTCACTAACATTGCATTTCACTTCTACCATACTTTCCAACTTTTTGAGATGGGAGCGAGGGACACCTATTAGCAAAAGTATGTTGGCATAGGACACACCCCCTGTCACGCCCCCTCAAAGGAGAATTATGCAAAAAGTGTTTTTCTTATCACTACTATTCCTTTATACTGGCTTTTGAATTGTGCAAATGCAGACATTTAGTAATTGGATGAAAGGTTTAGCAATGGGAAACACTTTTTGAAAGATAAAGAGTGCATTTTATATACAGCTATTTAGATCAGACCAAAATGAGGGACAAACGATGGGGAATGAGGGACAGAGGGACATTGTTCCAAATCAGGGACAGTCCCTCGAAATCAGGGACAGTTGGGAGCTATACTTCTACCAGCACCATTTTGGCAACACCCCAAATCAAGATCCTTCCTGGCTAAATCTGAAAGTTGCAAATAACCTGCCTATTCCGGTAGTAGGGGTCACCTGGATATTTATAAAGGTATATGGACAGACCCTCTCCCAGGTTGGGGTGGTGGTGACCCGTGATACTTCCTTGCCAGATATTCCAGTGGTGTTGGGCTTGAACGCCCTGAAGAAACGGGACTTAACCCACCTTCTTCAGGAGGCTTCTACACAGGGGTCTAAAAGAAACCCAGCTACAGAATCTGATTAATGCTTGTCCAGACATCATGTCACAAATATACAGAGAAAGTTGGGGTCATCCGCCTTCCCGCACACCAGCGGGTTACCATACAACCCCGTCAAGAGCTGGTGTGCCCCCTTTCTGTGGTGGTTAGAAGGCTCACGTAGAAGGAGCCACTGTGATGGTAGAACCACAACGCAATCTAGAAATAAAAGGTGAATGGTTAATAGCCAGGACTTTTTCTGTTGTCCAGCAGGGACAAGTATTGGTGCAACTTGTTAACCTGGGGTCTGCCCCTTTCCCCGTACCCATTGACTGTTGCAGATGTATATATAGTACCTAAAAACTGCATCACTGATCCTTGCCCTGGAGTGGAAGCTGCATGTGATTCTTTGCAACCTGCTCTGCCTGGTTCCGAGGATTCCTATCTTTTGCAGTTACTAGCACAACTCGCACTTCCAGTTGAAAAGATGATGCCTGATCAATTAACCAAAATACAGAAGTTGGTTTACAAGCATATGATTGCATTCTCTCAGGGCCCTGAGGACTATGGCTGTACTACTGCCTTGGATCATCCAATCCGCACTGGTGAAACTGCTCCCATCCGTGAAAGGTATCATGATATACCCCCTGCCCTTTGTCAGGAAGTTAAAGACTTACTACAAGGAATGCTACAGGGGGTGATACAAGAGTTGCAGTCCTTGGGCTGCTCCCATAGTTCTTGTCCGAAAGAAAGATGGAAATGTACATTTTTGTGTGGATTATCGCAGACTAAACTCATGCACGCATTGAGATGCTTACCCACTGCCATGGGTCGAAGAATCCCTAATGGCCTTAGGCCAGGCTCAATATTTTTCTACTCTAGACCTGGCCAGTGGATACTGGCAGGTCCCAGTAAAGGAAGATGACCATGAAAAAACAGCCTTTATTACCCCTCTGGGACTTTACAAGTTCAATCGTATGCCTTTTGGCCTGACTAATGCCCCCAGCACTTTCCAAAGTCTAATGGAACGTTGCTTGGGAGACTTGAACTTTGACTCTGTTCTGATTTATTTGGATGACATCATCAACTTTTCCAAAACGTTTGAGGACCATTTGAAGTATTTGGACTAATCCTCTCTTGGCTGGTTCAATATGGACTTAAGCTCAAACCAGAAAAATGTCATCTTATGAAGACCAAAATCCACTATTTGGGGCATGTGGTCGAGACTAAGGGGGTGTCCCCAGATTCAGATAAAGTTCAGGCTGTACAGGCTTGGACCACGCTAAAAACGGAGACAAAGCTTCGCTCCTTCTTGGGGCTTGTGGGTTATTACTGCAGATTCATTCCAAACATTGCTAGTGTTGCGACTTCTCTCAGTTGCTGTGTGGTCAACCTGCCCATAAAAAGGGAAAATCTTCCCCAAGTATTAATGAGAGTTCGGGGGCAGCACAGAGTTAAGCCTTTGAGACCCTCAAGGCAAAGTTGACTTCTGCACCCATACTGGCTTACGCTGACTATCATAAACCCTTCCGGGTGTACACCGATGACAGTCTCCAAGGCTTGGGGGCTGTGCTTGCTCAGGAGCAAGATGGGACTGAACGAATGATAGCGTACGCTAGTCGCAGTTTGCGACCTACAGAACATAATCCAGCCAACTACAGCTCTTTTAAACTGTAGCTGTTAGCGGTAGTCTGGGCTATCATCGAAAAGTTTGCTGAGTATTTGGTAGATGGCCATGTGGACATCTATACTGACAACAACCCTCTTGCCTACCTTGAAACTGCTAAACTTGGGGCCTTGGAGCAATGTTGGGTGGCCAGGCTTGTCCAGTTCAACTATACTATTCACTACAAAGCAGGGCACTCCAATGGCAATGCTGATGCCCTCTCGAGGTTTCCCCATGACCAGCTTCAGGAGGATAGAGATCAACAGCATGAAGAGTATGAGGTTGTCCCCTCCAGGGTCAACCTTACAAGAGCAACAAATGTCCTCAGCTCTGCAAAGTGACCAAATCCCATAAAGAGGGCCAGAAATTCATACTCAAGAGTGGATTAAACTTCAGTGGAAAGACCCCGACATTGGTCAGCTCATGTAATATTGGACAGGAATAGAAAACCAGACTACAGGGAGAGCAAAGAAGGCTCTCGTCAACCTTGTGTCAGCTTCTTGAGCAGTGGAATAATTTGAAAAGAAATAATGGACTTTTGTACCAAAAGACACGCATACCAGAAGAACCACGGATTATCCATCAACTGATCATCCCACAATCAGGGGCCTTAGCGATCTGTCAGGTCTTTCACAGTACTGGAGGACACTTTTGTGCCGAACGGACAGAGGCTTTTGTTCGTAAGCACGTTTTTTTTCTTGACTAAGTCAGTGCTGAAGGTTTGTCAGGAGTGTCAGAGTTGTGCCACTCACAAGGGAAAAATAGAGAAAACCACCCCTCTGGTGGTGAACACAGGAGAACCCTTTGAATTACTGATCATGGACTTTCTGACAGTGGCTGAAACATCTGGGTTCCGCTATGCCTTGGTGTTTGTGGACCACTTTTCTAAGTTTGCCATTGTCGTGCCAACCAAGGATCAGACTGCCATTACCACAGTTAAACTGTTCTGGAAACGTGGTGGAACCCTATGGGTGTCCCAAAAGGCTTTTGTCTGATCAAGGCCCAAACTTTGAGTCTCAGGTGTTTTCTGAACTGCGTCCCCTTCGAAAATCTCATACCACCCCCTATCATCCCCAAGGGGATGGTATCTGTGAGCGCTTTAATCGCACGCTGTTGATGTTGATTCACACCTTGGAGCAAGAGGAACGAGAAAGATGGCCACAGTATGTCGGTGATGTTGCCTGGGCTTATAATCAGACAGTGCATAGAGCCACTGATTAAACTTCCCATTTTTGAGGATTGGCCCTTGCAGCCTTTTACCTGTGGACTTATTATTGGAAACTCCAGAGCCTATCACATCAAGTACCCCTGGTGAGTGGGTCCAATACCATTGGCATCGCCTAGCCCGAGCTAAACAAAAGGTGCTGGGGAGGCATCAGGATCTGGCTGACGAAAGTACTGTCAACTTGCTACCACTAAAACCAGGAGACAGGGTCTTGGTGTGCAACCCCAAGCACATTAGAGGCAACAAGCTGGAGCCCTGTCCATATTGGGTTGAGAAGCAACCTTTTCCTGTACGGCCTGTATATGATGTTGTTTCAGAGAAGCCAAATGGGCCTTGTAAGATACTGCACCGTAACCTACTTCATCCATGTGTGTTCACTGCTGATTCACCGTTGGCTAAACCTACTCCTCATTTTCCTCCATCTGTCAGATGGGACAGCAGCCCGGATACCCTCAATAATGATTCAGAAGAATGGTACCTACCACCTTCAGTAGAGGAGTTATCCTCTGCTGAAAGAGCTACAGATAATCAGGCTTCTTCCACTCCTGTTGAAGCTGAGCCTCTTGTGGATGAAGTGCCGCCTGTTGATTGTGATGCAGAGGGGGAACGGTGCCCTGTGTCCCCAGGGGGAAAGGGACAGTTGCAAGTTCTGGAGCCTCACTTACTCAGGTGTACTACCAGGGGACTGAAACCTGTGAATTATTCTGATTATGTGACTTGAGCTGTTATAACTGTTTTTCTGCTTGTTATGCTATTGCTCTGTTTAATTGCTTTTACCTAGGTGAAAGTCGAGGACTGCATTCTTTAAGTGGGGGGGAAATGTAGGTAGCCTCCTCACATACAGTTAACTGTGACAGGACAGTCTTGCTGGCTGAGAGGAGAAGTGGGACTACAATTGTATCATACTTGCTTTCTCATGCAGAAATGTCATGTTTAGAGTTGAGCGAACTTCTAGAAGTCCGGGTTCTGCTGGTTCGGCCGAACTTCAGGACAAAGTCCGGGTTCGGGTCCGGACAGAACCCGAACTTTGTCCCGGACCCCGAACCCCATTGAAATCAATGGAGACCCGGACTTTTAGGCACAAAAAATGCTGTAAAATAGTCCTGGAAGGTCCTAGAGGTCTGCAAAAGGAAGGAAATGTGGGAAAGGGTTGGACAAGTGACCTACAAAGAAATGGGGACAGGGAAATAACTTTAAATATTTTTAAAAAAATAAAAACATAAAAAAATGCAAAAATGGAGATCATTTTCAAAATGGGTCTGAAAAGTATTAATTAACATTAGAGGCCATAGAACTGTTCTAAAATCATCTTCAAACTGTGTCAAAAAAGTATAAATAAGCCGGGAGTACCCATATCACTGTTCTGCAAAATGTGTGTATCACTTTAAATGAAACCAGAAATCAGTGCACATCTCTTCTGCACAATTATTTCAAGTCTGTGTGTCACTTTAAATCAAACCGTCAATCATTGCACATCTTTTATTCACACTTCTTTTTAAAATGTGTGTATCACTTTAAATGAAACCGTCAATCATTGCACATCTCTTCTGCACAATTATTTCAAGTGTGTGTGTCACTTTAAATCAAACCGTCAATCATTGCACATCTTTTATTCACACTTCT
>BLSH010092655.1:59084-74230 GCA_018402905.1 Glandirana rugosa
GTCCTTTATAGCTCGGGTCAGCCCGGTCAGGTGTAGGCATAGCTCCTGCATTGGAGAGGACCCCTGCGCAGACTCAGACATGGCTGTCCATTGCTGTCACGTACCTGGTGGTGGAGTCTGACTTATGCAGTGGGCAACCTCTCTTACGACCCTGATTCCTGAACCCCTGGTAGTGTGGACAGGGAGCTCGGGAGTGCAGGGAGGCACGAGGGTCGGACTGGGTCACAGGTGGTGGTGTGCTGGTCCGTGAGGTGCTCGTGCAAGCTGAAGCGTGGTGGTGTAGGCCGGGTCAGTAACGGGCTGGCAGAGCAGTACAGATGGGTCAGGCTGAAGAGTAGTCGGGTGCAAGCAGAGTTCGTTAACTGGCGGGCAGCGAGGTACAAGGGAGCAGGCAGAAGAGTGGTCGTGGAAGCCGGGGTCGGTGCAGGCAGAGATCAATAGCAGAGTCAAGGCAAGCCGGGTCACAGGAACAAACAGTCAGGATCACAGGTTGCCACAGGAACACACAAACGCTGTAGAACGGACAGCACTCTCCACAGGAAGCAGGAAGTTTAAATAGAGCTGCTCATCCAGGAATTAGAGGAACCCACAACCAAATGCAATTAACGCTTAGCACAGTCTTTTTCTAACAGAGGCATTATGAGTCTTTTGAATGATTCATTTTTTTCCACAAGTCTTCGAAAAACGTGGGAAGAAAATGAAAACACTTTTATTTTTACACAAAGTGGTCAATTTATAAGATATTTCTAACACATAGCATGTACATAACAAAAATTAACCCCCAAAATATATTCTGCTACTCGCCCCGAGTATGGCGATACCACATGCATGAGACTTTTTCACACCCTGGCCACATACAGAGGCCGAACATTCAGGGAGCACCGTCAGGTGTTCTAGGAGAATAAATTACGCATAAAATTTCATTCATACCTATCACACTTTTGAAGGCCCTGGAGCACCAGGACAGTGGAATTACCCCCAAAATGACCCCATTTTGGAAAGCAAACACCAGAGGCATGGGCTGCACATAGGTACTCGGGTAATCTGATTGACTTGTAAAAGGTACTTGGGTACTCTGATGGGCTGCAGATAAGTACTCGGTTACTCAGATGGGTTGGTGACAGGTACTGGGGTAATCTGAAGGGCAGGTGACAGGTACTCGGGTACTCTGATGGGCTTTTGACAGGTACTCGGGTATTCTGAGGGCTGGTGACAGGTACTCGGGTACTTAGATGGGCAGGTGACAGGTACTCGGGTACTCAGTTGGGCTGATGACAGGTACTCAGATGGGCAGGTGACAGGTACTTGGGTATGCTGATGGGCTGGTGACAGGTACTTGGGTACTCAGATGGGCAGGTGACAGGTACTCGGGTACGCTGATGGTCTGGTGACAGGTACTTAGGTACTCTAATGAGCAGGTGACAGGTATTCAGGTACTTTGGTGGGCTGGTGACAGGTACTCGGGTTCTCTGATGGGCAGGTGACAGGTGCTCAGGCACTCTGATGGTCAGGTGACAGGTACAGGTACTCGGGTACTCTGATGGGCTGGTGACAGGTACTCGGGTACTCTGATGGGCTGGTGACAGGTACTTGGGTACTCAGATGGGTTGGTGACAGGCACTTGGGTACTCTGATGGGCTGGTGACAGGTGCTCGGGTACTTTGATGGGTTGGTGACAGGTACTCAGGCACTTTGATGGGCTGATGACAGTTACTTGGTTACTCTGATGGGCTGGTGACAGGTAATGGGGTACTCTGATGGGTTGGTGACAGGTACTCGGGTACTCTGATGGTCAGGTGACAGGTACAGGTACTCGAGTACTCTGTTGGGCTGGTAACAGGTACTCGGGTGCTCAGATGGGTTGGTGACAGGCACTTGGGTACTCTGATGGGTTGGTGACTGGTACTCGGGTACTTTGATGGGTTGGTGACAGGTACTTGAATACTCAGATGGGCTGGTGACAAGTACTCGGGTACTCTGATGGGCTGTTGACAGGTACTCGAGTACTCAGATGGGCTGGTGACAGGTACTCGGTTACTCTGATGGGTTGGTGACAGGTACTCAGATGGGTTGGTGACAGGTACTCGGGTACTCAGATGGGATGGTGACAGGTACTCGGGTACTCAGATGGGTGGGTGACAGGTACTCGGGAACTTTGATGGGCGGGTGACAGGTACTCGGGTACTTTGATGGGCTGTGACAGGTACTCAAGTACTTTGATGGACAGGTGACAAGTACTCGGGTACTTTGATGGACAGGTGACAGGTACTCTGATGGGCTGTGACAGGTACTTTGATGGGGTGGTGACAGGTTCTCTTTATTAGAGGGAATCAGTGTGCTTGGTGTGTACACTAGGCGGTAACAAGCTGTTACCGCAATTTCCCTCTCACACACGATCGGTGTGTGAGAGGGAGAACCCGGTAACATCTCGTTACTGCGGTTTGTTTACATTATGTGACCGGCTGTGATTGGACACAGCCGGTCAAGTGGTAAAGAGCCAATTCTATTGGCTCTTTACACTGATCAGTGCTGGGCTTTGTCTGAGGGACAAGCCTCAGCCCCGATTGCCGCGCTGCGCGCTCCCGGGGGCGCGCACGAGTGTCGGTTTGGACGCAGCTGGTCACATGGTAAAGAGCCAATTTAATTGGCTTTTTTCCCCCGATGTGGGGGGGCTGCGCTGCTGGCCCCCAGGATGTCGTCTTGGATTGAGGAAGGGTTCCTGCCGACATCATTTTGCAATGACTCGGTAGGGAACCAGTTGAGATGTAAGCTTTGCGCTTTTTATTGTAAAAAAAAAAAAAACATTGCGGTGTCCCCCCAGTTCCATACCAGGCCCTTTGGGTCTAGTATGGATTCAGAGGGAATCCCCCACGCAAAAAAAATTGCATGGGGTCCCCCCAAAATTCGTACCAGACCCTTATCCGAGCATGCAGCCTGGAGCTCAGGAAAGGGAGGGGACGAGCGAGCCCCCCCTCCTGAACCATACCAGGCCACATGCCTCAACATGGGGAGGTGGGTGCTTTGGGGTGGGGGGTCTCTGCACCCCCCACCCCAAAGCACCTTGCGCCCATGTTGATGGGGACAAGAGCCTCTTCCCGACAACCTTAGGCTGTAGTTGTCGGGGTCTGCGGGCGGGGGGCTTATAAAAATCTGGGTGCCCCCAAATCTTGGCCCCCCTATGTGAATGGGTATCAGGTACATCGTACCCCTACCCATTCACCAAAAAAAGCAGGTGAAACGTCAAAAAAAACCCATTAGCTGTATTTTGTCCTTTATTGTAAAATAGCTCTGAGCCATCTTTTTCCCAGTGTCTTCTCTCCCGCCGCCATTTTCTCCCGCTGTTCTGTTCTTCCACGTCGCCATCTTCTCCCACTGCTCTGTTCTTCCTCACCTCCATCTTCCCCTGGTGCTGTCTCTACCGCCGCCATCTTCTGTTGCCGCTGCCTTCTGCCTTGGCTGTATTCTTCCGCACCACCATCTTCCTCTGTTGTGTTGTCACCCGCTGTCTGGCATCTCTTACATAGCCATGGGGCATGGCCATATGATGATGTCACCTGGAGAGCCCGCCCCCTGTTTTTTTAATAGCGGCTAACTGGTGGCACGGAAGAACACAGCGGAGGGAGAAGGCGGCAGGGAGAGACAGCAGCAGGAGAAGGCGGCGACAACAAATGGCAGTGGAAGAGACAGCAACAGGGAAAGATGTCAGCAGAACAGAGCAGCGGAGATGTCGTCGGTGGAAGAGAAAGCACCAGGGGGAGATGTGGGTGAGGAAGAACAGAGCAGTGGAGAAGATGGCGACAGGAGAGACGACGGCTTGGAGCTATTTTACAATAAAGGACTTGTCAAAAACCGGCTAGTGTTTTTTTACATTTAACTGCTTTTTTGGTGAATGGGTAGGGGTACGATGTACCCATTCACATAGGGGGGGCCTTATTAACCACTTCAGCCCCGGAAGGATTTCCAGCTTTAGGACCGGAGCCCTTTTTGCGATTCGGCGCTGCGTCGCCTTAATTGACAATTGCGCGGTCGTGCGACGTTGTACCCAAACGAAATTTGCGTCCTTTTTTTCCCACAAATAGAGCTTTCTTTTGGTGGTATTTGATCACCGCTGCGTCATTTCTGATCGCCGCTATAAACAAAAGAAGAGCAACAATTTTGCAAAAAAAAAACTAATTTCTTACTTTTTCCTAAAATACAAATCCAAAAAAAAAAATATAAAAAAACATTTTTTTTCACCGTTTTTGGCCGATTTATATTCTTCCTCATATTTGCGATAAAAAAAATCGCAATCGGCGTTTATTGATTGGTTTGCGCAAAAGTGGTCGCGTTTACGGATGATGAGAATTCATTTTTGGGGTTTTTGAAATTTTTTTATTTTTTACTAATAATGGCGGCGATCTGCGATTTTTTGCGGTACTGCGATATTTCAGCGAACATGTCGGACCATTTTGACACTTTTTTGGGACCATTGGCATTTATACAGCGATCAGTGCTATAAAAATGCACTGATTACTGTGTAAATGCCATTGGCAGTGAAGGGGTTAACCTGCAGGGGGCGCTCTAAGGGTTAACTATGTTCCCTGGGCGTGTTCTAACTGTATGGGGGCTTGCCTAGCTGGGGAAGGGAAGTGGTCACAGCCTTCACGTAAAGGAAGGCTGTGATCACAGCCCTTCCCCCTCACATATGGCGGAGGTCCGTGTTTACATACACGGACCTCCGCTCACTCGCTCCGGGGGGGCCATCGCGGGTAGCCGGCGGCAATCGAAGCCGCCGCACCCGCTCCCTGGCCCCCCTGGACACAGTGAGCCCGCGGGCGCGCCTCCGGCGGCGCGCGTGCGCTCACTAAACTCGTTCCCGCAGCCGCCGTCGTATGACGGTGATTTGCGGGAACGAGCCACTTTGCCGCCGTCAGATGCCGATCGGCGGTCGGCAAGTGGTTAAAGGGGGCTTCCAGATTCTGATAAGCCCTCCACCTGCAGACCCCGACAACCACCGGTCAGGGTTGTCGGGAAGAGGCCCTTGTCCTCATCAACATGGGGACAAGGTGCTTTGGGGTGGGGGGACGCAGAGCCCCCGTGCCCTAAAGCACAAATCCCCATGTTGAGGGCATGTGGCCTGGTACGGTTCAGGAGGGGGGCACTCGCTCATCGCCCCCTATCCTGTCCTCCAGGCTGCATGCTTGGATAAGCGTCTGTATGGATTTTGGGGGGCAGCATGCCATTTTTATATTTTAATTTTGGCATGGAGTTCCCCTTAAAATCTGCGCCAGACCCTAAGGGCCTGGTATGGATTTTGGGGGGGGGACCCCATGCCAATTTTTGTTTAAAAATGTTTTTTGGGGTATTTTTTTCCTAATTTGTTGCTTAGGGGAATGCACATTTAGTTTACATATTTCATGGCTTACCTAGTCCACAAAATAATTTGTAGACCCCTGAAATTCAGCTTTGGAGTAGGGATTTTTTTAAGGTTTTTTTTTAGGGGGGGTTTTCTTCACCCTCCCCTCCATTACACTTTCTACTCAAGAACTTGCTTGTGTGCACAACCAAATACTTTTGTATGCAACTAGATTTATTACAGATTTGAAGGGGTATGAATTGTTTGCACTTCTAAAATATGTATTTCGAATCTGCAAAAGTCAAACATAAAGCAAAAAAAAAAAATCAACTTTTTATTTCAACATTAGTATAAACATTTGTTACATTAATGTACTTGGGTCAAAAAAAAAGGCATGGGAATGATGCTCCAGCATTTGACAATATAGTTAGAAGGACCCTGCTCAAAAAGAGCTTACAATCTATAAGGGTATGCCACTAAAAATTAGACACATTAAACAAATCACATTAGAAAAGCAGGGATATAAATCAAGCTAATAACATGCATGACTAACCTTTTTTGTGACAAGAAGTACAAAAGCCAAAGGCAGCGCACAAACTACATTGACACACACAGCAGGAATGAATTAGGAAGAACCTTCTTTTTTATTTAAACTATTGCATAGCAGTTGTAGTTCTAACATGTGAGATTAAGGCCTCATATACATGGGCGTTAAAAAAAAAAAGAGCTGTAACGTCGGTACTGACGCCAGGAAAAAAAGCCACGTTCAACACGCGATTTTATTCCCTATGGCCCATTGATTTGAATAGAAGTCGCACCAGAAGTTGGATCATGATGATCCGAATTGCGGTGCGACTTGTGTGGAAAGGATCTAACGAGGCTTAACACTGTGTATACAACGTTAAGCTGCTTTTTTGAGTGTTTTGCCGGCTCAACGTCAAAACAGCTCTAACGCTGCAGCTTCGGAACGCGCAGGTCCTGTGTTAGTTCTACAGCTCAAGAACGCAGACGCCACTTACAACTCAAAGACGTCAGCGTGTGTATGTATGAGACCATTGAACAACATGGTGTGGTGTTCTTAAGCTGTAAAAACAGCTCAAAAATGCAGCATTAATAACGCCCGTGTGTATGAAGCCTTAGAAGCAATCATCAACCAATAACCGTAGTGGGCTGTGGGTCAGGAAGCATGCACCCCCTCCCAAAAAAACCCCACTTCTACTTGTAACCGAATATACAGACTGTAAAGAAAGATTCAGGCCTGTTCTTAGGCCAAACGGCCACCACAAATGGTGACATTTAACCACTTCAGCCCCGAAAGGATTTCCCACTTTAGGACCAGAGCACTTTTTGGGATTCGGCACTGCGTCGATTTAACTGACAACTGCGCGGTCGTGCGACTTTGTACCCAAACGAAATTTGCGTCCTTTTTTCCCACAAATAGAGCTTTCTTTTGGTGGTATTTGATCACCTCTGTGTCATTTCTGATCGCCGCTATAAACAAGAGCGACAATTTTGCAAAAAAATCCAAATTTCTTACTTTTTGCTAAAATACAAATCCAAAAAAAAAAACATTTTTTTTCATCGGTTTCGGACGATTTATAGTCTTCCTCATATTTTTGTTTACAAAAATCGCAATCGGCGTTTATAGATTGGTTTGCGCAAAAGTTGCCGCGTTTACAGATGATGAGAATTAATTTCTGGGGTTTTTATTTTTTTTAATTTTTTACTAGTAATGGCGGTGATCTGCTATTTTTAGCGGTACTGCGATATTGGGGCGGACATGTCGGACCATGCTGACACTTTTTTGGGACCATTGGCATTTATACAGCGATCAGTGCTATAAAATTGCACTGATTACTGTGTAAATGTCATTGGCAGTGAAGGGGTTAACCTGCAGGGGGTGCTCTAAAGGTTAACTGTGTTCCCTGGGCGTGTTCTAACTGTATGGTGGCCGCCCAGGCTGGGGGAAGGGAATGATCATGGCTTCCATATAGAGGAAGCCTATGATCACCGCCCTTTCCTCTCTATGAGAACAGAGATCCGTGTTTACGTACACGGACCTCCGTTCTCTCACTGCGGGGGGGCCATCGTGGGTAGCCGGCGGCGATCGAGTCCACCCTACCCGCTCCCTGGCCCCACACGAACACAGTGAGCGTGCCTCCGCTCATAATACTCGTTATCGCGGCAGCCGTCAGGTGACAGTGTTTTGCGATAACGAGCCACCTTGCCACCGTCACGCTGCGGCGAGCGGTCGGAAAGTGGTTAAATAACCTAGCTAAGATTGCTCATCTCCACACACCCAGTAAAGGACAAACCCTCCAGTGTAATTGATTCTGTCTCTCTCACACCTGTTCATTACACACTCTTTACAAATAAGAACATGCCTCAACATATATATCTGTGCAGGGTAAAGCTCAAAAAATATAACACTGGCCAAGATCAGTGACCCCAAACATCTCCAAATCAAACTTGTACGTTGTTGGGCATATAGAGGGTCCAACACAGGAAATTACAACTTTGTGAGGGGTGCTTCACACAAATATGCGACAAAGCGCATTCATCATTCATCATAAGCATGCAACATTAAAATATCTGGGCTAAAATACCCCAGGTCTAGATTTTGTGCAAACCCACACCTGTTTGATTTATAATGTGATTTCTTGGGGTACCACTATGTGAAACTCCTCAAAAATGTTAGCACTGGTGAAAAAGAAATTTTAATACCACTACAGACAAACCTCTAGCCACATAGCAGGATTGGGATTCAAGCTCAGACCCTCAGTGGTGCTAGCCCAAAGCTCTAGTCTGCGAGCCATTGTACAGGCACATGTTTTAGGCTGCAACTCTGTGATGTAAAACAGTCTCAAGTCCCAGGGGTGCAATAAGTTTATCAATGCAGATGTATTGTGGTAGGCCAGAGAGCCAGTGAACAACTGTTTCTGGCATGTACCATCTGGTTTGAAGGCTGGTTATGGTTGATTACTGTCAGCATGCTAAGAGATAAACAGCTGTCATTTTGTGGGTTTTGGCTTGGTAAGAGGCTGCAATTATTGCTGGTGGGGAAATGTTAAGGCTGATTAGGGTCCTTGCCCATGGAAAACATATGACACCATTTACAATGGCGGTGGAACCCTCCTACACATAAATACTAGACTTGTGCACGGCCGAAAAATTTGTTTGTTTTTGTTCCATTCACTTTTTATTTTTTCGGAAATTCGGAAATTTGAAAATTCGGAAATCTGCAAATTCGGAGTTCGCAAATGCGAAAAGTCGGAAATTCGGAAGTAAAAAAAAAAACGAAAATTCTGAAATTCGAAAGTCTAAATATTACATTATAGGTATTGGAATTTCCTTTCAAATTTGGCTGTTAGTGAACTTAAATCTGACATTTATTTAAAATTAGTTAAGTTATTATTAGTTATTATTTCTGATTTTCTCATTTTCAAATTTCAGATTGTCAGCTTTCTGAATTACCGCATTTCGGATTTTCCGATTTTCGGATTACCGAAATTTTCGAATTCGGAAAAATACAGAAATTCGGATTCGTCCGAACTCCTGAATTTAAAAAAAATACCTTAAAAAAAACTAATTTGGAACAATACGAATTGCACATGCCTCATAAATACTACATTTAGACATAATTTAGGTAAGGCCCTGAGTCAGGAGTTATGTTTGACAACATAGGGAGAACAAACAATGTCTCTACAGGAAGTGGCATGTTTAGCAAAACCAGAAACTCAATGCTGCTAGGCAGATGTGCGTGCTACAGGGCTGCTACATGTGGAACCCTCCTACACCTATATGCTGCATTTCTCTGGACATATAGGTGGTGGAATTACATTAGTCAGGAGTTATTCTTCTTGATTTATTATGTGATTTTTTGGTGGTTCTTGGTGTGTGAGTGTAGAATAATGATGTTACCCTCTGATTTTTGTGAATGACATTTTTATTTTTGATGTTGGTACACATATCACATTTTTTGTGCTCAAATTAGGATAATTTGGAAATAATAAAAACACACAAAATTGTGACTCATTTTAAATTTACATCAACAATGGTATTGTTTGTGGTTTGTAAAAACACCTTTGTGAGTTTGGGTAAATATTTTTTTGAGATGGACTGCAACAAGTGAAAGTGACAGAGAAACAAATATTTTGCTAAGGAAGAAAACATTACACATTCTAGCATTCATAGGCTCCATACATACTGAAGCTAATAAACGACCCTTTATGGTCGTTTGGGTGTTTTTTTAACAGCCCATAAACACCCCTTTATGTTATCCGATGTGTCCATGCACACATGGACGTTTATTGTCGTTTAACAGCAGTGGCGTTCATGGGCTGTTATCTGAACACCCTGAATTGGAGGTCAGGAGTTGTTCTTCTGACCACAATAAACACTGATAAACGCTCACAAACGACCGTTTATCGGCGTCCAGCGCTTTTTGTAGTCAATGGAAGCTAATGAAGTAAAAAAAAAAAAGAAAGCTCAAAAATGCTGACGCTGATAAACGCGCATAAACCTAGCACTTTATGCGCATGATATGGTCCTTTTTTTTTGCGAGACTCGGCTACATCCCTGACAGCGGCTTTAGATATTTTAAACACGTTTGCTACGTATTCAAGCCTGACATTAACCTGTTGTAAATCCCAGATAATCCCATTACGAACACCCAATCCTTCCTGCAGGGTTCCGGCTGATTGCCCTTTGCAACAGGTGGACAAGATCAAGTATCTGGGCCTATATATCTCCAACACCGTTTCAGACGTTAGATCTCTAACTGTTACTCCACTGATTTCAAAACTCAGAACTAGATTACAGGCATGGCAGAATATGCCAATAACGCTCATAGGTAGGGTCAACCTATTGAAGATGAAATTCTTACCTTTATTTTTGTACATATTTTGGAATTCTCCGGTTTGGATACCAAGATATGTGTTCAAAAGCATTGATCAGCTGGTCACATCTTTTCTGTGGCAGGGGCATCACCCGAGGATCAAAATTTGGGTGTTGCAGTTGCCGTGGATATGGGGGGGGGGGGTTGGCGGACCCCGATTTCTATGGATATTTTCTGGCCGGACAACTTGTTTTTGCTTACAGATGGGTTGGTGCTCCGGAAGGGGATGCTGCTTCTGCTCTTGAAGTGGCTGTGGTAGGCTCCTATGAGGCTCTGACACATCTGCTACTGCATGGAAATAACGCCCCGTATTCAATCACTCTGTCCATGAGAGCGATTGGCATGGGTAGTGACTAATAAAGTAAGTGGGGACATAGTTTTCTCCCTGGATACACCACTGTGGAAGAATCCCAGCTTGAACCAATTTTTGGATTATCCAGATCCAGTTCTTTGGACCAGGATTGGGATTAAGAAGTTGAGAGACATAGTGGGTGGGGGAAGGCTCCTTACGTTTGATGCCTTTAAATAAAAATTTCAACTCCCAAACTCACACCTGTTTCGCTACTTGCAACTCAGGTACCCGTATGATGACCAATTCAATAACAAGCCCATTAATTTGCAAATGAGTGATTTAGAATCTCTTCTTAGGGTAGATGAATTGGATAAGGCCCTATCTACTATTTATAAACACATTTTTAAAAATGGTGGAGAACTCCTTACTTGTTGCAGAACGGCTTGGGAGGCGGTATTCCCTCCGATGGATGGGGATGACTGGGATGACATTTGGGACATCAACTTTACTAGGCTGGTGTCAGCGAGAGACCATCTCATTCAGTTTAAATTCTTACATCAAGTTTATTGCACTACTGCTAAATTGGCCAGTTTGTTCCCTACTCAGTCCCCTTGTTGCTGGTGGTGCACCTCCCTGGAAGCTGATTTCATGCACATTTTTTGGAATTGTGTACCTATCCAAAATTTCTGACATGCAGTTGTAGGGTGTATAGAGGAGGTTACTGCGGTAAACATACAGGTAACGGTAGAGGTATGTCTCCTGGGCTTAGTGGACGCTCTGGCTCCAAAAAGAGAGAAGCAAACTTTACTGACAATCCTGCTTTATTACGCCAGAAAGTTAATAGTGATTTCATGGGAAAAAAACGACTCCACCGAATGTTGTAGCACGGAAGGCTATTGTGAACAGGGCCGCTCCTTTATACAAGGCCACGTACGCTAGCAGGGGTATAGCACTAACATTTGATAAATTGTGGGGTAGTTGGATAAATAGTACATCCACGGTATCAGAATAATTTAGAGGGGGTCAGCAAGTGTATCTTTTTCCCTTCCCCTAGGTGTATACATATATCTGTGGTAGACACATTGTGGGGTGGTGTTATGTAAGACCGGGCTTGTTTTAGAGAGGTTGGTGGGCACATGCAACTGAGTATGAATAAGGGTGGGTGTCATATTGGAGAAGAAAATAAAAACAGGGAGGGAAGGGTCATGTTTCTTTGTTTTTTGTGTGCAATAGTCATTAAGGTCTTGAATCCTAAAAGTTCATAGTGGGATCTGAGTGCTGGAGTCATATGTCGAGCCGAATGTCGAAGAAATGTCTGTTATGTATTGTAATGTGATCATACTGGATCACTGGGCTGTTTGCCTTGTATGTCTTAGTTTTTTTACATTTAAAATTAAATAAAGAAAATTAAAAAAAAAAAAAAAAAGTGCATAAACGCTGCTAAAAGCACGTTTTCTAAGCAGCGTCTCCTGCCACATAATCCGACGCCCAGAGAGCGTCCAGTATGCATGGAGCCTTAAAACCAAAATAGATGATGAAGAAGCAACATTGTTGCAAGGACAAATTTCTTTGAGAGAAAGATACATTTCATCTCAACATGAAAAGGTTTATTTGGGAAAGTTACAATTGTACCATAATAATCAATGGCTGAAGCTTACATAACTCTCATTTCTCCTATCGTTCACTGACAGACGCAGCTCATCATGACATGTGGGGTTTATGCTCGTCCCACTAGGAGTTAACTAGGCAGGGAAAAGAAACAGCTGGTCCCTCCCATGGGGGCCGTCCTCTCTTCCTACATAAACCCTCTCATAGCATAGCTCTTCAGTTTCAATGCCTAGTTTGCAAGGAGTTGACCTGGCTTCCCTTCAGGGGAATTTGACCATTTTTTATTTAATTTTCTTTTACTTATTTGTCTTCTATCAAGCAATTGATCTGCTATCAAGAAGCCGGTCGGGGCATAGAGAGTCCTTGGGCTCTGTACATTCCTTGACCTGGCCAACCGATGTGAGCCAGTCCCGACGTATGGGGACCCGCCGCATCGTGCCCGTTCCGTGCGGGCGGCCGGGGGTGACCCCCCCTTGCGCCCACTCCCGGATGCGATTCGGGAAGGGTGATTTTCTGGCCTGCAGCATACCGCCTAAGAGGGGGCGGAAGGTCTGCGACTGGGTGGCTACCCACGGCGTTAGTCGGAATAGTGAGTGAGAGTTCCTGCCTTCCCCCCTTTTTAGGGGCAGAAAGGGGGACCAACGGCCGCAAAACAAAACAAAACAAAAAAAAAAATGTTTTCTTGCTGGCTAGCCGCTGGTGGGACGCGTGGAGCTCCCGTTCACCCCCCGCACCCCCCCTCCCCCCCCGCACCACACCGATCGTCTGGGCGTTCGTATCGATTTTTTGCCGCCATTTTACGGTGGACCACCGCCATTTTGCCATAGCTGCAGACATTTTGGGCCTATGGGGCTCTCTCTAGCGCTCAGAGCGGCCATTTGCGGTACTGCACGTTCCCTGAAGGTGTGTTTTGTCCTCTAGTGTTTAACGGCGGCCATTTTGACTGCATGCTCTGCAAATACACGTGTCTGCAGCATCTATCTTCTTTGTGGAACGGTGGTGATCTGACGGCGCAGCTCCTCTGACGATCCATCCAAAAACAGGCAGCGGAACAGCAAGTATAGCTGGGCTCCCTGTGGGTGCTGGTGGTGGTGGGTGCAGTTCTCCTGGGTTCCCTGGTGCACTGTGGGGTGTTGGTGTGCGGCAGTGTGGGGGTGCCTCATTCTCCTTCGTCTCCCTGTGTGTCACTAAGAGCCTTTTCTGGGGGAAAGCAATGGCAGATTACACTGCTGAACTTGCTGAGGAAGCTCAATCTGCGCAAGGAGCATTTTTGGACCAGCTGCGGGCGGTCTTTAGCAAATTTCTCCCCTGGGCGGAGGTCGCCCAACAGGTCCCCAAGAAGCGTCCCCCTCCTCCTCATTATTCATCAGGGGAGGATTCTGAGCCGGAAGTGGCCTCGGGTTTCGGGGACCCCAGCGGACTTATCCGATGGGGAACTGGGTCCATCGGACTGCGAGGGGGATCAGGGGGTGGCGGCTGCGCGCGAAAAAGCATTGGTGGCTACCATTATCGCTGGCATTCCCACTAAGCTGCAGCTGGATCAGGATGGCGAATCGCGGTCTGCTGCGTATGTGTGTGGGTCCTCTAGGCCCCCTAGGGCCCCCAAGGCTTATCCCTACAATGACTTTTTCGATAATTTTCTTTATCGTGAATGGCAGCGTTCACAGCACTCTTTTTCGCTGTCAAAACGGTTCGCTGCTCGCTATCCCTTTGAGGAAAGCTTTTTAAAAAAAATGGGAATCGCCTGTGGTGGACCCACCGATAGCACGCCTTAGTGAGGCGACGATCATTCCTCTGGAAGGGACTCCTTCTTTTAAGGATTCCGCTGATAGAAAAACAGAGGAGCTTTTAAAGTCGCTGTTCCTGGTGGCAGGTTCCGCTGTGCGACCAGCCTTGGCGTCCGCCATGGTGGCACAACATTTATCCGAGTGTATGGAAGAGCTCCTGAAGGACCTGGAAGACGGTCGCCTGATGGATGCGCCGCAGAAGGTTGAGTTTTTACTCCAAGGGTTCAAGTACCTTTGTGATGCGGCTGTTGATTTACTGCCGATGTTGTCCAGAATAACGATATTTGCCGTCATACTTAGACGGATACTTTGGTTGCGTTCTTGGTCCGGTGACCACGCTTCCAAAATAGGTCTGGCTGACCTCCCTTTTTCAAGGTGGACGTCTATTTGGCCCACGTTTGGATGAGATTATTAAGGACTTCACGGGAGGTAAGAGTACCTTCCTTCCAGAGCCCCGCAGGCGTGAGTCTCGCCGTAGACAAGGGCCCCCTCCTTCAGGACAGAAGAAGTTTTTTCGTGCCCCGGGCGCAACAGGTAAAGGGACCCGCTCTGGTAAGGTTGCTGCAGGGGCCGGAAGACGGCAGTGGCAGCGCAAAACTGAAAAGGCGGAGGACAAGTCCTCCTCAGCCTGATGGGATGCCCCCACCCGGATTTCGGGTGGGGGGACGTCTTCTGGGGTTTGCAGACCGGTGGCTAGCTCACATTTCCGACCGCTGGGTCCGGGAAGTGGTGTCCACCGGGTACAGGATAGAGTTCATATCTCTACCCCCAGACAGGTTCTTCCCATCAAATTTAGGACTCCCGCAGGAACGCCGGGAGGCCCTCCTTGGGGCTGTACAAGCGCTCTCAGACCAAGGGGTAATCGTACCAGTGCCCCCAGAAGAGAGGTTTCGAGGGTTCTACTCGAATCTGGAGCTTTGGAGAGAAGACCCCCGTGACCATGCTAATGGGGAACCAGACTCTCGCGAACATGTCGGGGTTCCTCCCGGAGGGCCGCAAGGACGCCCTCAGGATTTAAACTACCCTTCTTGGACAGACCCCCATCTCTATACTTGAGATAGGACATGGGCCACCTGTGGTGAAGGGCCTGGGTCGCCAGCCTTTACACTCGATCGGTGGCCAGACGTTTGGGGTCTTCTGCAGGGGGGTGGGCTTTAGGCCCACCCCCGTAGGGTAGTCCGACTCCTCCTGAACAGGAGGCGGAAAAGTCAAAACGCGACGGTGACG
>BLSH010092655.1:80392-100336 GCA_018402905.1 Glandirana rugosa
CACGCAATGTTGATGGTGAACAGATCAAAACACTGACAGAATCCATGGATGGCAGGCTTTTGAGTGTCCTTGCAAAGAAAGGTGGCTATATTGGTCACTGATTTGTTTTTGTTTTGTTTTTGAATGTCAGAAATGTATATTTGTGAATTTTGAGATGTTATATTGGTTTCACTGCTGAAAATAAATAATTGAAATGGGTATATATTTGTTTTTTGTTAAGTTGCCTAATAATTATGCACAGTAATAGTCACCTGCACACACAGATATCCTCCTAAAATAGCTACAACTAAAAACAAACTAAAAACTACTTCCAAAAATATTCAGCTTTGATATTAATGAGTTTTTGGAATCATTGAGAACATGGTTGTTGTTCAATAATAAAATTATTCCTCAAAAATACAACTTGCCTAATAATTCTGCACTCCCTGTATAGTGAATTAGATTTTGGGAGTATTTTTGCTCCAGCGCTATTGTGAATTCTGTTTGGGCGCTAATTAGCGTGATTTGCGGCACTTTAGCACTATTTAGCGTGATTGCGGTAATTTTGTTGCTAATTAGCGGCCAGCGCTATAGTAAATGACCCCCAATGTATTACTGCCATATTCAGCTTCTGTTTCCGAAAAGCTCACTCATTTTTTGTTGTTATAGGATCTCCCCCCCAAATGCGCTTAAGTCTCCAAGTATAAACTTTATTCAATTCATAATCTAAATCTAATTTTTAGCTCATCATCTTGTCCTTTTTAACAGCAATAATATGCTTTTCTATGCAATCCATTCAACTGTTTATCAAACTCAGCAAAATCAGAGCTATCTTTCAAGGTAATAAGCTCTTGTAAAAGCTTGTCAGTTTCCTTTATTTTTGAAAGTCTTAGGCCTCATGCACACCGGATGTTTTAAAAACACCAGTGCTGTTGCCAGGAAAAAGAAGCAATAAAAATGCGCATTTGGTCGTGTTTTTAAACTAGCGTTTTTGTGTGTTTTTTAACATTACCTTTTTTGCCATTTTTACAGTGACCCTGCCACTTTGCTAGGAATTTACTTTCAATCGTGGGGACTAGCACCAGCGCGCTGTCTCCGGGGGTTGAAAGTCTGGGTTTTGGCACCGCGATTATAAGCCCTTCTCTGGGCTTCCTGGGCTCGTTCCATATTTTCTCGCACCAGGGGCAGGACTGCTGCGATTCGATCCTGCATCAAGGAAATATGCTCGATGACGCTCCTATATAGGGGAGGTACGGCAGCAACATATCCCAATCTCTCCCATCTTTTTCAACATTCTTTTGAGAGTTTTAATAAACCTCTCCACAAGTCCATCCGTTTGGAGGTGGTAGACCAAGGTACGGAGATGGGAGAATTTATGCAACCTGCACAATTCCTTGGTTACCCGGGACATAATCGGGGTGCCCTGATCCGTTAGGACCCCTTTAGGGATGCCCGCCTGACCAAACACCTGGATCAACTCCCTGGCGATAGGCTTAGCAGAGGTGTTCCGCAAGGGTATGGCTTCCGGATAGCGGGTTGCGTAGTCTTGTATTACCAGGATGTGCTGGTGTCCCCGGGCAGACTTTACTATGGGTCCCATGAGATTCATGCCAATTTTTTCGAAAGGCACTTCAATTATGGGGAGTGGAACAAGTGGACTACGAAAATGGGGTGAGGGCGCAGAGAGTTGACACTCAGGGCAGAAGTCACAATACTCTCGGACATCTGCATGCAACCCGGGCCAGAAGAATCTCTGGGTTATTCTCTCCCTGGTCTTATCCATACCCAGATGTCCCCCCCATGACATGTCCATGGGCTAGATCTAGCACCATCCTGCGCAAGGGTTTGGGAACCACTAGATGTTCCACCTTGTCCTCCCCTCGTTTCACCACCTGATACAACAAATTATACCACAAAATTGAGGGATATACAATGTAATACTGACATAAAAAACACACACATAGGTTGGACTTGATGGCCTAAATTCTACTACCTCCTATGCACAGCGGAATCCAATTAGTGGGTAATACCCCCAATAACCTAAAGACATTCCATAAGAAATATACAGTAAATATACATATATTATAGAATTATAAGAAAGAAGATCCAAGCCGCTCCAGGTGAGGGAGTGAATGCTAAAGCAAATATCCCAGGTGCAGGTCTGGTCAGTGAACCAAAGAAATGAGGAAAACCTGGAAGTATGACCGCACTCCGAAAATTTGAAAATGATGGAAAAAATTTATTGTGATACATGAAACATGAAGTCCAAAAAATAAATAGCAACCAACAAGCAGTGAACCCACAAAAAGCAGCTAGGTTGACGCGTTTCACGGACTGACTGTCCGCTTAGTCATAACCTTAAACATTGAGACCATGCTAAAACATTTAAATAGTGGACAACAATACAAAGCAGGTGTGCATAGGTAATCAATGTCCAATGATGTCTCAATGAGCTAGAACACCAATGTAAACCCTGTGAAGGGATGCATTGGATTGGAAGAATTTAAAACCTCCCGTGACAAGGTGAATTTAAAAAAACATATGGTACATATATTATATCATAAAATACAAAATGGTAAAGACATCATATTGCACCATTCAGAATACATATATATCAATATATAAAGCTATATCAAAGAAGTACATACATCAATTATATATATATATAAATATTCAGCAACCCTGGTTAGTTAATACTGCATGAACTGCCTCCATTATAAAAGCAACACAAGAAGCAAGGAGGATAAAAAGCAAAAATTTAAAAACAACAAAAGAGTCAAGAGGAAGAGACAAAAGTGTGCAGTCATCCACTGTAAAGGCCCGTACACATGGTACAATAATCAGCCAACAACGGTCATCCAACAGTCTGTTGGCCGATAATCTGACCGTTAGTACGCCCTTTTCGGCAGACAATTTGCAATTGTCATCCAACAGAAGTTGGCTATCAAGACTAGAAAACTTTTGTTGGCCAACAAGGCGTTGGCCGATTGTTGGCTCATGTGCACAGAAGTTGGCCAACAAAAGTTGGAAGTGCAAACACGCATGCTCGGAATCCAGGAAGTGTTCGGTCGTGTAAACCTGCGTTCCTAATTCACCTAAAATTCCTCTTTATACGCTCGTAACACGTCACTACATTCGGCTTTGTTAGACAACCAATTTGGTCAAAAGTTGGACGTGCGGTCGTCCAACAATCGGTGCGTGTGTACGAGGCTTAATTGTACCTATTGTGAACCAGACCGGCACCTCCAGTGTGGATTGGGGTCTAAAAGATAGGCAGACCGACCCGGAACAGTGTATTTGTTTATGACCGTTCAGCAGAAACTGGTCTATTGAACAGACATCAGTACACACATACTACTGGCCAAATTTCAGTACATACTTTATGTACTGGGCTTAAAAAGTCTTGTTTTTTTTTTCTATAAAAATAACAAACATGTTATACTTACCTGCTCTGTTGCAGTGGATTTGTACAGAACAGCCCGGATCCTCCTCTTCTCAGGTCCCTCTTCTGTGCTCCTGGTCCCTCCCTCCTGTTCAGTGTCCCCACAGCAAGCACCTTGCTATGGGGGCACCCGAGCCGAGTCAGAGCTCCCTGTGAGCACAGAGCCCCGACCCGGCCCTGCCCCCCCTCTCTCCTGATTGGCTAGCTGATTAAGATAAAAAAATCTTCTGACTTTACAACTCCTTTAATGTTGTTCAAAAAACTTTGCAGTCAGCCATGACACCTTGTCCTGAGAAACATTTAAAAGGTAAGACTTTTTAAAAGGTTTTTTTAGGCATGCTGTGTACATACCAAATATATAGTGAGGTTTCCTCAAATTTAACTGCAAAAATAGAAATATGCTTTAAGTATTCTACTGTTCAACAGGGTCCCTCTAGCAGTGCATCACTTCCCCTGTAGCCCCCTCTGTAAGCCCTTCAGGGCCTCTCTAAGTCCGGCAAGAGACAGAGTGTATTTCTTTCCTGCAACCACAGGTGGGACAGACAGTGTTGACAGGGGAATCCCTCCCCTGGAAGCCATTGTGTTCTCCCAGCGGGGGGATGGGGTGGGAAGCTTTCCCCACTGGGAGAACACAGTGATTATTACTAGCGGCTAGAACAGCCGCTAGCAATAATCACATGTAAAATCCGTCAGGCTGGTTGTCGACCGATCAACTTGGGTACATTTCGCCTGCCCATACATGGTTCGAATTCAGCAGGAACCGGAGGAGGCACCTTCTGGAATGGGTGGTAAAATAAGCAATAATGCTCATTCCTCTACCCCTACACATAGCAAGCATTTAACCCTTGCAGTGCAGGAGGTGCCACCACATAGATAATCTTTTTCTGGAGATTGGTTTTAAGTCATGTGTTGCCAAAATCAATAAAGTGGCAGTAATCAACATGATTCAATGTGATATATAGTATCATCATATTCATATTTAAATAAAACAATTAAAACAGCTTTACATAATCCTAGTATTCCCAAGAGACAAAATATAAACCTAAATTGAAAAAAAAGAAAAAAAAAAAAACTACAATCTAAAAAAAATTAAGACCAGTTGTATTGAAGTGAAATTGGGGATTTTACTCCAATGTTGTAACACTTTCTGTGTGTTACTTATTGATGTGGAAGCTGTAATTGTATAACTCAGGACAGATGCATGTTAGAGAGCTGTTTGAGGTCCTCTAGTGGTAGATTAGGGAGATTTTAGGGTTTATGTACACTAGGTAGCATAAAAAAACAGAAGAAAAAGCACTCGTATGGAGCATTTTGTACACACATTTAGGGTTTTAGGCATGTTTACACAAGTTTGTGTTTTTCCTCAAAACACTAGAAAAAGCATTTTCCCCCAAAACACTAGAAAAAATATACACTTAAAAAAGCTTGATGCACCTAAATGCAGTGTCAATCAATTTTTCAGCCTGTAAGCGAAAAAAAAATATGTCTGTAAATACCTAAATGTGCATGAACACATAGGCTAACAAAGTTGCTTCTACAGGCTGAAAGAAAAAATGCCAAAGGCCCGTATAAGCAGTATTTTTTATGCCTAGTGTGCATGAGAAACATTTAAAAGGTAAGACTTTTTAAAAGTTTTTTTTAGGCATGCTGTGTACATACCAAATATATAGTGAGGTTTCCTCAAATTTAACTGCAAAAATAGAAATATGCTTTAAAAGTCAGATGAATGTTAGGGAGCTGTTTGTGGCCCTCTAGTGGTAGATTAGGGAGATTTTAGGGTTTATGTACACTAGGCAGCATAAAAAAACAGAAGAAAAAAGCACTCGTAAACCCTGTGAAGGGATGCATTAGATTGGAAGAATTTAAAACCTCCCGTGACAAGGTGAATTTAAAAACATATGGTACATATATTATATCATAAAATTCAAAATGGTAAAGACATCATATTGCACCATTCAGAATAAATATATATCAATATATAAAGCTATATCAAAGAAGTACATACATCAATTATATATATATATAAATATTCAGCAACCCTGGTTAGTTAATACTGCATGAACTGCCTCCATTATAAAAGCAACACAAGAAGCAAGGAGGATAAAAAGCAAAAATTTAAAAACAACAAAAGAGTCAAGAGGAAGAGACAAAAGTGTGCAGTCATCCACTGTAAAGGCCCGTACAAGAAGTACATGCCTAGTGTGCATGAGGCCTAACTGTATGGGGTAGTTTTCAACAACTAGTTAAAGTGATTGTAAAGCTTTGTTTTTTTTTTTCTTTAAAATAAAAAACATGTCATACTTACCTCCTCTGTGCAGTGGTTTTGCACAGAGTGGCCCCGAACCTCCTCTTCTGGGGTCCCACAACGGTGCTCCTGGGACCTCCTCCGCATCGAGTCACCCATCAGGGAAAGCTTCCCTGGGGTCACATGTGTGGGCGCGCTCCCGTGTCCTGCTGTTTGCGTGTATTCACACAAACAGTGGGACTTGGCCCCGCACCTCGGCCCCCGTGTCACTGGAGCTGATTGACAGCAGCGGGAGCCAATGGCTCCCCTGCTATCAATCCAGCCGAAGAGGACCCAAGACACCGGAGGGAGCGGATTGCTCGTAGCCGTGGCTGGAACGAACTGGGTCAGGTAATTGAAAGGGGGACTCTGGGGGGTCACTATTGAGAAAAGTTTTTTCACCTTAATGCATAGAATGTATTAAGGCGAAAAACCATGAGGCTCTGCAACCACTGAGGGAGTTAAAGGCAAAGAGGTGAGTATAATAAAGGGAGAATAAATGAACTGAGTGACATGATAGAAGTCAATGATAGTTTACGTAAATTAAGGCACCATTCACACTATGGCGTTCCATTTTGGAGCGGAATCGCAGAGATTCTGCCCGTGATTCGAAAATGCCGCAAATCGCGGGACGCCCTTGCGATCCCCACTATTTTGAGTGGCACCAAATTGTGATTTTGCTGCAATTTCAGCTGCCGAAACGCAAACAGAATCGCGGGTTGCCCGACACCCCAAAGAAGCTCTTGTACTTTTTTTGGGCGTTGGGCATCCTGCGATTCTGTTTGCATATTTTTACAGCAATTTTACCACGATTTGGCGGTTGAAATCGCTGTAAAATAGCGCCGCGATTTGGTGCCATTTAAAATAGCGGGGATTGCAAGGGCGTCTCGCGATTTGCGGGATTTCCGAATCGCGGCGATACCACCCGCAAAACGGAACACCAAGGTATGAATAGAACCTAAGCAATGCCTGTGTAATCTTGAAGTCTATGAACCTCAAATCACATCAGACCAAAAGTCAGACCAAAGTATTGCAGGGACTACTTTGAAGTCACTGCAACTTGAAGTTGCACAGATATGAATGGTACTCATTGGTAATCATGGGGTATGACTTGTCATGCGACTTTGCAGTCCCAAGTCGCAGAACAAGTTGCACAAATGTGAAAGGGGCCTAAATTAATATGGTGATGAGAGGCCCAAATAAGAAAAAAGGCAGATTGAAGTGAGATGAATGTTTAGTGAATAGAGAAAGAAAGGTATGTTATGTGGTGTTATATCAATAATAAATAAAATGAGGGAGAATGAATTAGCAAATTAAAATTGATAGTGTGAATGGAGGGAAATAATTGGTAAAGGGTAGATTATCTTAAATGTGTGTAGCGCTACCCCTGAAAGAGCCGCTTGTTAATGCCTTGACTCCCAAGAACAACCTCAGGCTCCATGACACACTTGGTTGAATGAAAGCTACTTCAAGCACTTATATGAATACTTGTTAGTTAGTACTAGGAAATAGACATAAGACTGTTTAATGGTAAATTTACTGAATGTATTGGTAAGGGTTAGAAAGAATGATTTGAGTATAAATGAGTATACAGAAGGTAGGTTCAGACGCAATCTGCTAAAAATTATAATCACTATGCCAAAGTAACTTATAATAGAGTTCTGTACCACTAGAGTGAAACAAACACATATATCAGCAAAGTCAGCAATAAACTGTGCATATAATGTTAGAAATTCTGTATATAGCCCTACAGAACAAACAGACAGTGCACAGTCCACATGGGCTTTGCTGCTTAAAGAGGAGGTCCAGCCTCCTTAATAAAAGAAATGAAAAGTCAGCAGCTACAAATACTGTAGCTGCTGTCTTTTAATATTGGGACACTTACCTCTCCAGGGATCCCACAGTGTGTTCACATCAGCTGACCTTTCTATCGGCTCTCGGGTGCTGCCACCCCCATTGCTTTTAAGGGTAACCGGCAGTGAAAGCTTGCAGCTTCACAGCTAGCTCTCTACTATGCATGTGCAAAGCGCGCTGTGCTTTGTGAATGACCTGGTGGTGGGGGAAGGAGGAGGGGGGCCCGAATTCGCTACGGTGAGATCATCTGGAAGTGGGAGCAGGTACCTGTCAAAAATGGGTACCCACTCTCCTCTCCTCCCCGAAAGGTACCAAATGTGGCACCGGAGGAGGCAGATAAGCAGTGCTTCCACTTTTGGGTGGAGCTCCGCTTTAACTACAAACATAGAGTATTACCATAGATGCAGCTAAGAGCTTATAAACACTCCCATCTACTGCCAATATTCCAACTTGTAAGCATTAACCTCAGTGGTGGCCAGCCCCTTTGTGGCGCCAGCCGCATGAATTACAGTGGCAGGGGGTGACCATGAAGCATCTCATTAGAGCCGTAGGCTCTAATTCGCTTCATTAAAGTGTGGCTTGTGTGTGCTGCCACAAGCCCTTAGAAAGGTAAATGAACATTTGCCTTTCTAACTGGGAACCGCACTCAGCCAGTCAGGAAGCCCCGGTATGTTACCAGTTTCCTGATTGGCGGAGAAGACAGGCGATCCTATTGGACGCTTATCTCGGAGGAGGAGGATGTCGTCGAAGCACGAAGAGCACACTCCCTGCTCGCCGAACTCTGCACACTGCCAGCACGCTCCCAGCTCGCCAGACTCTGCACACTGCCAGCACGCTCACCGAACTCTGCACACTGCCAGCCTGCTAAGAGATGGGGTAAGTGCGGGACTTTGTCCAGACTTCGGGGGAGGGGGGTCTGTCAGTGCCGCGAGCCCCTATTTGGGGCTCTGTATACTGCTATCTGGGGCTCTGTATACTCCTATCTGGGGCTCTGTATACTCCTATCTGGGACTCTGTATACTGCTATATGGGGCTCTCTATACTCTTATATGGGGCTCTGTATACCCCTATCTGGTTCTCTGTATGCTCCTATCTGGGGCTCTGTATACACCTATCTGGGGCTCTGTATATGCCTATCTGGGGCTCTATATACTCCTATGTGGGGCTCTGTATACTCCTATCTGGGGGCTCTGTATATTCCTATCTGGTGGCTCTGTATACTGCTCTCTGGTGGCTCTGTATACTGCTCTCTGGTGATTCTGTATACTGCTCTCTGGTGGCTCTGTATACTCCTATCTGGTGGCTCTGTATACCCCTATCTAGGGTTCTGTATACCCATATCTGGTGGCTCTGTATACTCCTATCTGGTGGCTCTGTATACCCCTATCTTGTGGCTCTGTATACTCCTATCTGGTGGCTCTGTATATCCTATCTGGGGCTCTGTATACTCCTATCTGGTGGCTCTGTATACCCCTATCTGGTGGCTGTATACCCCTATCTGGTGATACTGGGCTGTATACTCCTGACACAATGGGTGGAAACTATAAGGGGTGGGGCTTATGAGAAGTGGGGGGGGGTCAAAAAGAAGGGCGGGGTCTGACGCCTTCCCATCCTAAAATTCACCAGCCACCACTGACTAACCACTTCACCCCCAGAAGGATTTCCCACTGCAGGACCAGAGCACTTTTTGCGATTCTGCACTGCATCACTTTAACTGGCAATTGCACGGTCGTGCAACGTTGTACCCAAACAAAATTTTCGTCCTTTTTTTCCCACAAATAGAGCTTTCTTTTGGTGGTATTTGATCACCTTTGCGTCATTTCTGATCACTGCTATAAACAAAAAAATAGCGACAATTTTGCAAAAAAAATATATTTCTTACTTTTTGCTACAATAGAAACCCCAAAAAAAATATATAAAAACAAATTGATTCATCGGTTTTGGCCGATTTATATTCTTCCTCATATTTTTGATTTAAAAAATTGCAATCAGCGTTTATTGATTGGTTTGCGCAAAAGTTGCCGCGTTTACAAACCATGAGAATTCATTTTGGGGTTTTTAACTTTTTTTTTTACTGGTAATGGCGGCGATCTGCGATTTTTAATCAGCACTGCGATATTGGGGTGGACATGTCGGACATTTTTGACACTTTTTTGGGACCAATGACATTTATACAGCAATCAGACATTTAAATATCCACTGATTACTGTATAAATGTCATTGGCAGTGAAGGGGTTAACCTGCAGGGGGAGATCTAAGGGTTAACTGTGTTCCCTAGGCGTGTTCTAACTGTGAGGGGGCTGGGCTACCATGGGCATAAGAAATCTAACTGATCCCAGTGACAGGGATCAGTAGATCTCTTAGACGCCCACTGACAGAGCGGGGAACTGCCATGTTTACATCGGTAGTTCCCTGTTCTTTCTCTCTTGCAGGTCATCACAGCTCGCCGGCAGACATCGTGTGCACCTGAGCTGCGGGCACACTCCTGCAGAGTGCAGCGGGCTAACTGCAGAGTGCGGCGGGCTAACTGCGCATGCGTGAATTGCCGTTTATATATACATGGATTATAGAGCGACACTGCAGCAGTAAATATACTGCGCGTGGTCAGGGAGTGGTTAACCTGATTGTGATTAAAAATACTATACCTAGTCTAGAGTGCACTCTAGGAGAACGGCTAGGATATGGTGCAATGTCCCCTGAGAGGTACCTCTTAGCATTAGCAGTGGGTAAAGGTGTCTGTGTAGCGGCTGTAAAGGTACAGCCTTTATTCCTAACTCTTCAGCCATCTATTGTTGGGGCCCAGTTGTACCATTGGTGCACATGAGAATAGTCCCACTCAAGCCTACAGGCAGGAATAGGGCTACACAATGGCCGTATGGTAAGTTCCTAAAGGCCTCAGTCTCTCTAACAGCGGTTAGTAAATCCCCACAGCAGCAGTTCACCAATCCCAGTGATAATGCAGCTCACTATCTGGTCACACACAGCAATCAGTCCACTCTCTGCTCTGCACCCAGGTGACTCTGGCTGTTGGCACTTCCAAACTTAGCAGCACTCCGGATCCCGCTCAGGCTGCCTACATGCAGCAGTGACTGTGCACACTTGACAGCAATGTGCACTCTCCAATTTCCGGCCTCAAGGCAAGAGGAAGTTAGGTCTTGCACAGCCTGGGAAAATGCAGCTCTTTTCCCTCCTCCTTGCAATCTCTTTCTGGGGAATGTTGTTCCAACGGTCTTCATTACACAGTAGAGTATTTTCTCTGGACTACAGTTCCTACAGTGCACTACTGCCTGATTCATTCTATTGAACTCTTCCTGCTCAGCAGTTGCAGTGCAGTAGCTACGGAGAGCAGGTGCAGCCAGTGTGTCTCTCACTCTCAATTTTAGTCAAGTACCTGGCTACATGTAAATGGAGGTACCTATTTGCTAAAGGGTAATTTAAATTTAATGTGTGAATGGAGGGATACAATTTATTGAATTGGTGAATAGATACATATTTATTGAACTTATTAGGATTAAAGTGTTACTAAACATGGGACCCTTCATTCACTATATCTGGTCTTTCACAGTACACAGAACATGGAAATGCAATTATTTTAGTAAATATAAACTGCTAAACACCTTTTCTCATCAGCAGTATATAGTAGTATATTGCAGTCCAGCCGAGCAATGGTTAAAGCTTGTAGAATTAGTTTTTATTCTCCTCTGACTGTCCTGTGAGGCTGCATGACTCCTGACCCTCTGTCTGGACAGTGCTGATCGGCCCTGTGCAGATCGCATACACCCTACCAAGAAAAAAAAAACAACTCTCTAGCAATAAACATCAAACTGACATGTGCAGAGTGCCCCCAGGGCTCTGTACTATCAGGAGATGCATTGCGGACTGTGTAAGAAGGGAGGATCAAGCAGTCCTCAGGATTAACCTCTTTAGGTTCCTCAGTGAGTATAACAAGCATGCTTTACTGCATATACAGATTGATTTTACTGTTGTGGATTTTGTAACACTTTAACCGGTTCCCCACCGTGCGCCATGTTTTTACGGCGGCAGTGGGGGAGCCCTGCGCGAATCGCCGTAAATAAACGGCGATTCTCATTTTGGCCACCAGGGGGCGAGCACGCGCCGCACTCCTGAGGAGTGTGCCCGCGGCTCGGGTGGACCCGATGTCCGCCGGCGAGCCGCGATGAGCGGCTACAGGGAAAAGAACGGGGAACCACCGATGTAAACACGGCGGTTCCCCGCCCTGTCAGTGGGGCATGAGAGATCTACTGATCCCTGTCACTGGGATCAGTTAGATCTCTCATGCCCATGTTAGCCCAACCCCCCCACAGTAAGAACACACCCAGGGAACACAGTTAACCCCTAGCTCTCCCCCTGCAGGTTAACCCCTTCACTGCCAATGACATTTATACAGTAATCAGTGGACATTTAAATTTCTGATCGCTGAATAAATGTCATTGGTCCCAAAAAAGTGTCAAAATGTTCCGACATGTCCGCTGCAATATCGCAGTACCGCTAAAAATCGCAGATCGCCGCCATTACTAGTAAAAAATAAAAAAAAATTAAAAACCCCAGAAATGAATTCTCATCATCCGTAAACGCGGCCACTTTTGCGCAAACCAATCAATAAACGCCGATTGCGATTTTTTTTTATTGCAAATATGAGGAAGAATATAAATCGGCCAAAAACGGTGAAAAAAAAATTTTTTTATATTTTTTTTTTGGATTTGAATTTTAGCAAAAAGTAAGAAATTTGGGTTTTTTTGCAAAATGGTCGCTCTTCTTTTGTTTATAGCGGCGATAAGAAATGACGCAGAGGCGATGAAATACCACCAAAAGAAAGCTCTATTTGTGGGAAAAAAAGGACGCAAATTTCGTTTGGGTACAACGTCGCACGACCGTGCAATTGTCCGTTAAAGCGACGCAGTGCCGAATCGCAAAAAGTGCTCTGGTCCTAAAGCTGCAAAACCTTCCGGGGCTGAAGTGGTTAAGTAACAAGTTTGGGGAGAATATTTGATTATTATGTCTAGAAGCATGTATGAAGAAGAAGTGGGCCTGATGTTCCAAATATGCTGTATAGATTTTCACAAATTAAATTAGGCTATCTAGAAAGAGAACTGGAAAGCAATAAGAATCAATAATTTAGTGAAAAGTGTAGTGCGGCTGTAGCCACAAGACTCCACGTACCTGAAGCATGGATGAAAGACAATTCTGTGATATTATTATGATGTGTGGAAAAAGGCAAGAAACACATTTTTTGAATCCAGTGTCCAGAGATATTTGATCTGCTTTTAACCACTTCCCGCCTGTCATATAACAACATGATGGGGGCAAAACGGTTGTATTATCCTGTATGATCAATCATTGTGTAGCACCACTGAAATCAATAAACAGTTCTGCTTAATGAAAAGTTCATAGGAAGATCCATAGAGAATCCATAAAGTAGATAAAAAGAGGATGTAGGGAAACAGTCGCTGTGATAATGATGAGAATGGTAAAATCACTCCGTGCCAAGGTGATGCAAAGCTATCCACCACCAGTGGCTGCGGCCATCTTAGATGACTAGGACACTAGTCGGGTTTTACATGCATTGACGCTGTCACTCAGATCTGAGTGCATTTAAATGTGAGTGCCTTGTAATTTTATTCTATTTGAAATAAATGAGTTATACTGAGAGCATTAGATCTTTCTACTTTCATTCGCACATGTGATTGTGGTCTGTTGTCTGTTAGACGGCTGGAAGCCGATGGCTGTCAGGAGATTGTGAGGAGCATTGTGACCTCTCTGAGGTTGAATCTGTGAGGTGAGGATTTAGCATTACTGGTGGTGGATAGATTTGGATTGCCTTGGCACGGAGTGATTTTACCATTCTCACCATTATCACAGTGGTTGTTTCCCTACATCCTCTTTTCATCTACTTCATGGATTCTCTATAGATCTTTCTATGAACTTTTCATTAAGCAGAACTGTGGATTAATTATATATTTATATAGTATATTATATTAATTATATATTTATATGAGGTTTTTAGAGTTTTTCCTTTTTGGTGTCTAGCAGCCTTTAATGTTAGGTTGTATTATCCTGACTGAATGTCATATGATGTCCAGCAGGATAAGTCGCAATCGTGTGCCCGCAGGGGCACGTGCAGCGTGGCAATTGGTGGTGTGGTGTGTCAGTCTAACACACCGCATCTCCTATCCCGATAAAAAGCCTATGACGTAGGCTCTTTACCTTGTGATCAGCTGTGTCCACTCACAGCTGATCACAGTGTATTCGGGAAGAGACGTATATTGGATTTTCCTCCACTCCCACTGACAGACAAGTAGAGGAGAGCCGATTGACTGCTCTCCTGACAGGGGGGGTCTGTGCTGATAATCAGCACATTGATTATCAGTGCAGACCCATCAAGGATGCCCACTGGAGACCACCAGGGATGCCCACTGAAGACCACCAGGTGAGCCTACCAGGGATGCCAATCAGTGCCCATTAGGATGGCACTCTGTGCCCATGAGTGATGCCTGTCAGTGCCTCCTGATCAGTGCAGCCCATCAGTGCTGCCTATCAGTGTCCACCAGTGCCAACTATCAGTGCCACCTATGAGTGCCCATCATTGCCACCTATCAGTACTGCTTATCAGTGCCCATCAGTGCTGCATATAAGTGCCTTATCATCAGTGCCCATCAGTGCCACCTCAGTACCAATCAGTATTGCCTCATCAGTGCCTGTCAATGCAGCCTCATCAGTGCCCGTCAGTGAAGGACAAAACTTACTTATTTACAAAGTTTTGTAACAGAAGCGATGAAAAACTTTTTTTTTTCCATTTTTGGCCTTTTTAATTTAGAGTGCAAAAACGAAAAAAACCAATGGTGATCAAATGCCACCAAAAGAACTCTCTATTTGTGGGGGAAAAATGCTAAAATTGTCGTATGGGTACAGTGTTGTATGACTGCTTAATTGTCATTCAAAGTGTGACAGCGCCGAAAGCTGAAAATTGGCCTGGGCAGGAAGGCGGTGGAAGTGACCAGTATTGAAGTGATTAAAGTTTGTTTCTTAGTAATGTATTTGAAATAGCAAGCACACTTAATTATAAAGACTACATACTGCAGTCAAAGCCATAGTTCAAATAAGTTCTAACTGGCCCAATTTGTTCTTAAAGTGGTTGTCAACTCAGACAACCACTTTATCCTACGGGTAAGCCTATAATAAGGCTTACCTGTAGGTTCCCTGCATATCTCCTAAACCTGCACGGTTTAGGAGATATACAGTGTACTTGCATGTGCCGATGTCATCGGTCACATGCGCAGTGAAGAAACGGCCTCCGTGCCGTTTCTTCATGGAGGATGTGCTGCTATTGGCGGCTCCCACGAGCATGCGCAGGAGTGACGTCACGCAGCTCCGGCCAATCACAAAGCCGGAGTCCACAGCCCTGGAAGGAAGAGGGGCGAAAATGGAAGTGGCCTGGAGCAGGGACATTGCAGGCTTCCAATGCAGGTAAGTGTCAGATAATAGGCTAGTATGCGATGCATACTAGCCTATTATGCTTTTACATTGCAGGGTAATGAAGAGGAGTGAAGAGGAAGTAAAACCCATGAGGGTTTACTTCCTCTTTAAGGAGTTGGAGATTACTTTCCCTTAAAGTGTAACTATGGCCGAAATCAAAAACGAGAAGTTTTGTTACCTGGTGATCCCACCTGTAAGTCTGTTGTTTTTCAATTACCTTTAACAGACCAGGCTGTGCAGCAAAGGTGGCAATTAGGAGGTTGACAAAAATAAAGGCAAAGTGGTGCTATCACATACAATGGTTTGTGGCATATTTAATCCGTACAGAGGTAATTATACTTTTTAAATATTTGTTTGGTTTTACTGGGAAGTTTTTGTGTTGTGTTCTTTACATTGTATTCACACGGATACTATTTTTGAGGCTTTTTTGCCCACCTTATGTAATCATTCTTGTATAGGGTGTTTTGCACTAATACTTTATGGTCACTTCATTGGTTCAGAGTAGGTCCACGTTGTCTTTATTTTTGTTAATTTTTTTGATGTGGGGACACATGTTTATGCTGGCAGCCACTCATTAGATATCACACTAGGGAGGTCTGCATAGTGGTCGTTTATTAGGGATGGGCTTCAAGTTCTCCAGAGGTAGAACTATCTGTGGCATTTGGGGTGGAAAGGGTGCATAGGGTGCCGGCAGTATTACCAAAACCTGGAGCACCCCCTAGACCACTGTTGGCGCAGATATTAAATTGTAAAGATAGAGATCTAATCCTGCGAAAGGCGTGACAGGGGAAATAAAATTTGAAAATAGTAGAGTGTCAATTTTTCCCGGATTTTTCATTGGAACTACAAAAGCACAGGGCTTCATTTAATGACATTAAATGGAAATTAAGAGAGAAGGGAGTGGAATACTCTATGGCTTATCCAGCCTGAGAATAGAGAAGGATGGGAATATTACATACTTTAGTACACCTGACCAGGCCCAGAAATGGATTCAGAATCTTAAGGCACATCCAGCAACAGACTAGTGAGAGAAATGTTGCAAATATTAAAGAAGATGATGGATAAGGGGATAAATAATGAAACGATGTGACATTGGGCGTAAATATTGGAAGCCACAGAGGGGGGTGTGGTGAGGGCTTTGAGAAAGAAAAAGGAAAATATTCTTTTGTTTCTCTCTCTTTGGGATATAAAGGTATAAAGACATGTTGATTATTATTGTAAGGTAAAGAGAGAGAGCAAATGTGAGAGAGAAGGGTGTAAGAGGTAGATGAGAATGGTAAGAAATTTTTTGACCTCGTCCAACTCAGTGGGGAAGATGGAGAGAGAGAGAAAATATATAAAGGTATAAAGATACTGATTATTACTGGAAGGTAAAGAGGGAGAACAAATGTGAGAGAGAAGGGTGTAATGTGTATATAAGAATGATAAGAAATGTCCTGACCTTCTCGTCCAACTCAGTGGAGGAGAAGGGAGAGGAGAGAGGGAAGGAAAAATATTTTTTTTCCTCTCCTCCCAGGAAATGAAGGTATAAAGATATGTTGAATATTACTGGAATGTAAAGATGGAAAATAAATGTGAGAGAGAAGGGTGTAATATGTATATAAGAACAATAAGACATTTTCTGGCCTTCTTGTCCAACTCAGTGGAGGAGGAGGGAGAAAAGGGGAAATAAATATATTTTTTTCTTTTTCTCCTTTTCTCCAGGATATAAAGGTATAAAGATATGTTGATTATAATTGTAAAGTAAAAAGGGAGAACACATGTGAGAAAGAAGGGTGTAAGATGTATTTGAGAACGGTAAGACATTTGTTGGCCTTCTTGTCCAACTCAGTAAGGAGGAAAGGAGAAGGAGAAAGGAAAAGGATTTTTTTGGGGGTTTTTTTTGGAGCGGGGATATAGTGACGGGTTGACTATTGAGGGAAAGCTTAAGGAGATAATGAATGAGAGAGAGAGGGGAGTAACTGGTACAGAAGAATAGTAATAAGTCATCTGGCCTTCTTGTCCAACTCGGTATCTCCCTCCCCCCTTCCTTTTTTTTTTTTTTTTTTGAGGTGGTGTGATGTTTTAAATTTGAGTGACATGTATGATGAAGTTTGAGGCACTGTTTTTGATTGCATTAAATATGAGAGGAACACGATGAATAGACATTGACAGAAGAACACATGAGATTTGCACTTAATTCACAAACTACAAGGAATCTGGACAGGGAGATAAGAGCCTGTCATAGCATAAGGCACACAGGGGATAATTAGATATCCTCCCTCATAAATGAGAAGAGGAAGAGATTTGGTATTATTAAAGCGGAGTTCCACCCAAAAGTGGAACTTCCACTGGTTGGATTCCTCCCCCCCTCAGGTGTCACATTTCCGGGGGGAGGGGGAAGAGGACACCTGTCTGCTACTGGCCCCCTGGCCAATAGCAGAGCACAGCGGAGCCTCGCGCATGCGCAGTAAGGTGCCCGGCATGAAGCTGTAATGCTACATGTCCGGGTTCCCTTACCCGCAATGGAAGCGGCTGCACCCGACCCCGATCCGAAGATCGGCGGCGGGTGCCGACATCGCTGGACTCCAGGACAGGTAAGTGCCCTATTATTAAAAGTCAGCAGCTACTGTATAATTAGCTGCTGACTTTTAATTTTTTTTCCCTGGCAGACCTCCGCTTTAAGCACATTATTAAAAAGGGTGCTATTATTATTATTATTATTATTATACAGGATTTATATAGCGCAGACAGTTTGCGCAGCGCTTTACAATATTAGGGCAGACAGTACAATTACAATATAATTCAATACAGGAGGAATCAGAGGGCCCTGCTCGTTAGAGCTTGGTAGTAAATACAGAAGTATATTATAAAGCACAAGTACACACGAAGATGGTGGGGAGGTGGAGGGGAGGGAGAGTTATATATTTTTTTTTTCTGAAGATTTATTAAATATAAAGATGGAGAATGAATAAGAGGGGGAAAGGAGTAGAAATATAAAGTAGTGGAAAACCTGGCTTTCCCGTTCAGTCCTCAACCTATTGCCCCCTCTCCCCCCCCCCTTTTTTTTTGTTTCCCTTCTAGAGTTGAGCGGACACCTGGATGTTCGGGTTTGGCGGGTTCGGCCGAACTTTGCGAAAAAGTTTGAGTTCAGCCCCGAACTTGACCCAGAACCCCATTGAAGTCAATGGTGACCCAAACTTTTGGGCACAAAAATGGCTCTAAAAAAGTCCTGGAAAGGGCTAGAGGGCTGCAAAAAGAAGCAAAATGGGGGTAAGAGAAGGACAAGTGCCCTGACAAGTGCCCAAACAAACGTGGATAGGGAAATAACTTACAATCACATAAAAAAAATTAAAAAATGGAGGAGGAGGTGGATGTAGAGTAGGAGGTTGAGGAGGCGGTGACCGTGGCGGTGTAGGCGGTGGAAGTGGCGGTGGAGGAGGAGGTAGCCAACACTGTTTTTTGTTTGTTTGTTTTGTTTTTTTTTTCTAATTGGGGTAGCCCCCAAAATATTGAGACATATTAAAAAAAAAAAAAAGAATAACTTCACTTAAGTATACCAATGGCTGTGTGAGGCCGGTATAAATGTCTATTCTGCACAAGGTGCAGACAAGTCTTGTGGGATCCATGCCTGGTTCATTTTAATAAACGTTAGCTTGTCCACGTTGGCTGTGGACAGGCGGCTACACTTGTCTGTCATAACACCCCCTGCTGTGCTAAACACACGTTCAGACAATACACTGGCTGCAGGGCAGGCTAGCACCTCCAAGGCATAAAGGGCAAGCTCAGGCCATGTGCCCAATTTGGAGACCCAGAAGTTGAATGGGGCAGACCCATCAGTCAGTACGTGTAGGCGTGTGCACACATACTGTTCCACCATGTTGCTGAAATGCTGCCTCCTGCTCAGACGTTGCCTATCAGCTGGTGGTGCTGTTTGTTGTGGCGTGCTGCTGACAAAGCTTTTCCACATGTTGGCCATGCTAACCCTGCCTTCTGAGGTGCTGGCGGTGCCACAGCTGCGCTGGTGACCTCTTCCTCCTCCTCTGCCTTCGCCTTGTGCTTCCACTGACCCCTCGGTGTCATTTGGGAATGTCCTCAGCAGCGCGTCTACCAGCGTGCGCTTGTAGTCGCGCATCTTCCAATCACGCTCCAGTGAGGGAATTAAGGATGGCATGTTGTCCTTGTAACGGGGATCCAGCAGGGTGGCCACCAAGTAATCAGCACAAGTTACAATGTGGGCAACTCGGCTGTCGTTGCGCAGGCACTGCAGCATGTAGTCGCTTGTGTGCCAGGCTGCCCAGAGGCAAAGATAAGCTGTCCTCTGTGGGAGGTATGTCATCTGTGTCCTCCGTATCCCCCCAGCCACGCTCCAGTGATGCCCACGAGCTGTGTTGGGTGCCACCCTGCTGTGAACATGGTTCCTCCTCCTCATCATCCTCGTCCAGAACAGTGCCCTGGCTTGAAAAAGTTTTACCTGGCCTATGCTGGTGCAGGAACCAACCCTCCGAGCCACTTGTGAATGACTGGCCTGATAACCGTGGAAATGACCCCTCTTCCTCCTGTGCCACATCCTCTTCCGTGTCCTCCTTCTCCCCAGTAAAGGTGCCAATAGTCCGGTCAGTAAGTGTTCACCGAGCCTCCCAACCAAGGACGTGGTCGTATCCGGTCCATTTTGAAAAAGTTCGGTCCCGTGACAAGACCTGCTCCTACTACTCCTCCTCCTTGGTACAAGTGTCGTCCCACCGTGGGTTGTGTCGAGCACCCGTAGTGACCTCGCACCGACCCCCCTATGCCTCCTGTGTCTACTGTATGGAGGGTGTCTCCTGTCGAATAGAAACGGAGACCCGTCGGACCGTGTGTTCGCTGATGTACGACGTCACGGACGCGTTGCTGTCGGCTCAACGGGTGTAAC
>BLSH010092655.1:144809-159125 GCA_018402905.1 Glandirana rugosa
TGTTCACTCTTGGAAGGATCCGTATCAACCCATAATAGCCTCCAACTGCTGACAAGACAGATCCAGGGGATAGCAGAGCCCGAGAAATGGAGGGATGGTCTGGGTCAGCTCGCTGGTATGATATGATCCAATAACATGCTGGAGTCCTTGAGGACTGGCCATGGGTGGATTGCCATCAGTTCATTGTACACTGTACATTGCAATGTAGTATTCATTTTTCTATCGCTTTAATTATTCTTCCCAATTTGGACGTGAGAGGGCCTCATGTCTAATTTTTGCCTAAGGCCTCACAAAGTCTAGAGCCGCCTCTGCTCAGGATTCCACTTAATCGCTACCGAGGAGCTTTTGCCTTTGGTGGGGTCATTTGAGGGTGCTGCCATTGTGCAAAGTTTGGGATGAACCTCCGATAATACCCAACTATGCCTAGGAAGGTTCTCACTTGTTTCTTGGTGGCCGGAGCAGGCCAGTCTTTAATGGCTTCTACCTTATGGACCTGGGGTTTGATTGGGCCCCGCCCTATGGTGTATCCCAGATACCGGGCCTCTTCTAACCCTTCTTTGGGTTTGCAGTTAAAGTAGTTGTAAACCCTCCATATACCAAGTGAAGTGAACAGCCTCAGATGATACACAGAGATGACGCAAACCTCCCTATACAAGTCTTACATGTATATCTTCGGTCTTCACTTTTATATACTGTTTAGAAAATGCACATTCTGTTAGATTTTTCTCTTCCTCGTTCCTATTTAGTAGGAGTTGATAGCTAGACATGTGAGAGACTGAAAAAGCTGATTGGAGGAAAGGCACACACCCCCTCCCCACACATGCAGAGCACTGCCTGTGTTTTGTTAAGCAGCCTGCTAATCTATTTTTAGCAACCTTCTTTGACTCTAAATTATCTGAATTCTCTGACCCGACTAACAGAATGAGTGAAAACTTATGAAGAGACAGCTACAGGACATAGCTCTTTGAAGAGAGATGACAAAACACTACAGACAGATATGCCCAGCTTAAATTTCATGAAATTCACTTTAGGTTGGCGTTTCTAATGGAGTTTAGTGCAGCCTGAACTTTGGGTAGGTGACTTTCCCAAGCTGTGCTTCACATAACCACATCATCTAGATAGGCTGCAGAATAGCGTTGATGTGGGCTAAGGATCTCATCCATCATCCGCTGGAATGTTGTGGGAGCTCCATTTAACCCAAAGGTCATCCATACATGCCATAATCCCTCAGTTGTTGCAAAAGCGTTTTTCTTTTGCTTCCTCTGTCAGGGGAACTTGCTAATACTCTCTAGTGAGATCAAGAGTGGTTATGTCTAACTGTGGAAATTATTGCGCTACCACCAAGACATATGTGAGCAGCTGACACTCCAATCCTGAGAAAATTGCGCAAACGATAAACAAATACATAGTGCAGTGCTAATTATCATGAAATACTGAAACTAGCACTGTAATAAATGCTTATCAACAGACCAGAACAGTCAGAAAGCGCAAAGTGCAATATAGCAAACCTCTATAATAAAGAGAAACAAAAAGTTTTGCAATGATCAAAAAATGTTCATATAAAAGTTCAATCTGTGCAAATGTACAACATGTAATCCAATGAAGTGAGTGTTGAAAAGAAGAAACAGATCCACTCTGTGCAAACGAGATGAGTCCAAAATCCACTAAGGGAGTCACCCAGGGATGTGAATCCACCACCTGGCGGAGGGGGTATATACACTTACCAGAAAGCGAGGACTCTGTTACTCATGGTAAAGAGTCAATCAGGCTTATGTAAGGAACAACATGTGGAAGTTGGAAGAAGTGATCAAGAGCGGCAATACAAGACCATAAAGCGATATCTAAAGGAGTAGTAGTGGAACTTCACAGATATGATGCCAAGTATATCACCAACATATCACAGGTTCCATCATTCATAGAACAAAAGTATGCTCCACATAGTGTAAAATCTTTAAACAATGGTATTTTAATAAAGGTAAAACACTTACATTTAAGTAGATAGAAACAGGTACATCAAGGTATCTTTACACGTGTAATATCCAATGATTCAAACGCGCAATATCAGGGGACAAATGCAATACAGCCCGACATGTTTCGACCAAACGACCATCTTCTGGGGTATAAATAAGGCCCCCTGTATTGCGCTAATATATATTATTACCATAAATCAATTAACCATCATTATAACAGGCAACAATAATTCAATGATACCTGATAGTATACTGTTATGGCGACTGGGCGTGCACTTCAAGCCTCACCATGAGTACCATAGCTAAGAGACAGGAAGTGCTCCTGTGGAATCAAACCTCTCTCCGAGTATGCACTCCAAGCCTCTCACTGGGTGTGCACTCTGAGTCTCACTGCCAACCCTCCCGGTCGTCCAATAGTGAGCGAAATTGACTCCCCGTATAGGGTGTTATAGCGATTTTTACTCACAACCTTTGGTACAACGCGTTCCGTCGTATTTAAGGGGTACTAAGGATACCATTAGAAAACGATGTTCTTCAGGGTGAGTACATATTGGTCACAGCTGATGTGGCCTCTCTACATACTTGTATTCCCCATCACTTCGGCCTGGCTGCTGTTAAACATTATCTTTCTAAGGAAGACACTCTCCCTCTAGCTCAACAGGATTATATTATGGAACTCCTTGAATTTTTAACTAAACACAATTATTTCTAGTTTGAGAACAAGTTTTATTTACAACAAAGGGGCGTTGCCATGGAGGGCTAAATTTGCCCCCAGTCGAGCGAATTTATTTATGGCCCGGTGGGAGGAGGATGTTGTCTATGCCCAGGAGAGCCCGGAATTGGTACTATGGGCCTGCTATATAGACAACATCCTCCTCCTGTGGAATGGTGATTCTCATTCACTTAATTCCTTTATGGAACAATTGAATATTAATAATAGGAGGATATCCCTCTCGTATGAGGCTAGTAAAAGTAGGATTCATTTTCTTGACCTTGAAATAACAATAGTTAATAAACGATTTGTAATAAAAACATACTTCAAGCCTACTGACTGGAATGGGTACATTCCAGTCGACAGCTGTCACCATAGAGCATGGCTCAAATCGGTGCCACGCAGCCAATTTTTACGGCTGCATCGCACCGCTACAAATATTTCAGATTTTCAATACCAATCACAGCTCTTAAAATGTAAGTTTCTAGAGAAGGGATATAATGCCATTGATATTGATAATGAAATATTAAAGGTATCCAGAGTTGATAGAAATACGTTATTAGCGGATGACTCTCATCAGATTGATGCTAGTGACAACAAATTTAAATGGTCATTTTTTATATCATTCTCTATACAACATAAACAAATCAGGAATATTGCAAATAGACATTGGGGAGTTCTCAAGAATTATAAGATGTCACGACACCTGGGGTCAGGTGACAGGTGCGCACTGCTGGAGTGCGAATCACACCGAGGGTAGTGGAGTGCACCACTAAGGTTGTGGACCTATAGCTGACTGCTACTAATGAGTTCCGGTTGATACGGGAAGAGGGCTCCCTGGAGCACGGACACTGAAACACAGGGAGCTAGGGTATCGACTTCCCCAGGGCGCAGAGTCTAAGAGCCAGTGGGTGTTCACCAGAGCCTCTAGTGGTGAGGATGGATTTGGCTGCAACTGGATCCAGGTCGCAGCCCCCGGGGTCCCCTAGCTCATGCTCGGCTGGCTACAGGTGGAAGAGAGGAATCAACAGCGCAGGAACAGCAAATAAAAATAGTCAGAGGTAATAGCAAAGGGTCAGGGCCACAAGCAGACAGGAGAAACAGAGAACAAGCCAAACATCGAGGTATCAGGCAGGCAGGGATAGTCAGACAAGCCAAAGATCGGTACACGGAATAAGACTCAGAGGAAACAATAGGAACAACCACACACGAAGCCAAACATGGACAAACATTAATCAGCAATGCAGGCTTGCATTGCCAGGTGTTATATCCTGTTCCCAATTAGGGCCTGCGGTGGAGACCAGCTGAGGAGGGCCTACTAAAGCACACAGGTGAGGGAGGCCCGGCCTTTAACTGGACACATGCAGCAAGGTAGGCAACAGATAAGACATGAATGTTTGCTGTGGTTTCATGACAGAATGTTTACTATGGTTTCATGACATAAGATTTTAGGTCCCGGATTACCTGAGCATGCGGGAGTCATTTTCAGAAGTGCACCCTCTTTGAGGGGCAAGAGTGCACCAAATGTCATTGATCCCCCACCATGCCCTTCTTTTTTCCATAATCTTATTGGGTTTTACCCTTGTCGTAGGTGTAACGTGCGTCAATACAATGTTTGTGGCAGGCGAAAATCTGACAGTTAGGAATCTACTACTACATCATGTAGATATCAAATGAAGCATTTCCCCACGTGTGCTACTAAAAATGTAGTTTATTTACTCACCTGTCCATGTAAGAAACAGTACGTAGAACGCATCATACATTCATTCTCGGTACGAGTGAAGGAACATCCTTAAAGGTCGTACGAATCATAGTGTTCCTAAACACTATTTTAAATACCACAATAAAGACCCGATAGGGACCCAGTTTTTAGTTATAGATAAATTCATACCACATTGGAGGGGAGAATCTAATGTTAGGGGGGTCTCACGGCTTGAAACCTTTAGGATTTACCAGTTGAGATCTTATTCACCAAACGGCATGAATGTAGATTGGGACATCAAAGCTTTTATTAACAAGCCTTGATCATTTTTTATTTTTTAATGTCATTATTTTTGAGCTTTTAGTGATAAAACTAGGTTTCCATTTTGTTTTTATCTAAGGTTCATTTGTTTTTACACTTTTCCTTGGTCTCAGAGAGAGGTTTGATTCTACAGGTGCAATTCCTGTCTCTTAGTTATGGTACTCAGAGTAAAACCCGGAGTGCACGCCCAGTGAGAGTGTTAGAGTGTATGCTCAGAGAGAGGCTTAATTCCACAGGAGCATTTCCTGTCTCTTAGCTATAGTACTCATAGTGAGGCTTGGAATGCATGCCCAGTTGCCATGACAGTCTACTATCAGGTATCATTGACTGATTGTTGCCTGTTATAATGGCGGTTAATTGATTTATGGTAATAGTATATATTACAATACAGGGGGCCTTATTCATACCCCAGATGATGGCCGCTTGGTCGAAACATGTCGGGTTCTATTGAATTTGTCCCCTGATATTGTGCGTTTGGATCATTGGATATTACACGTGTAAAGATACCTTGATGTACCGGTTTGTATCTACTTAAATGCAAGTGTTCTACCTTTATTAAAATACTGTTGTTTAAAGATTTTATACTTGTACACTTACACATGCGGAGATCCTTTTTTTTTCAAATATAAAATTATTAACTCCTAGTAAGGGCAAAACAAGCAGTACAGAGATATATTTGACAGAATATAAGACCTGTAAACTTCACAGAAATGGTAATCTAGACATATTTTCATACTGCAGATTTAGAAATGGCAAGAGACATTAATCGTTCAGCAGCACGTCTAATCCAGATCACATGAAACGTATGAGTTACAATCGACTGCATAGAATATATATACTTGTATATAAAATTAAGAGCCCCTGTTTATTCTCACTTTCCATTTTTGTGCAATGATAATTAAGAATGAGAAATAAAAAGGAAGACCAGAGAGAATGTCACGGTCCTGGTGGTGGACTCTGTCTTATGCAGGGAACAACCGCTCTTACACACCTGATTCGGGGACCCCTGATAGTATAGACAGGAAGTCCTGGAGTGCGGGATGGCACGAGGGCTGGATGGTCACTGGTGGTGATGTGAAGCTTCAGGCAGGCAGGTGGATGGTCGTGCAGGCTGGGTCAGCAACTGCCAGGCAATGAGGCACAAAAGGGTCAGGCAAAGAGTAGTCAAAGTCCAAGCAGGGTTCCTTAACAGACTGGCGGCAAGGTACAGAGGGGTCAGGCAAACGGATGGTCGTGGATAGCTGGGGAGTCGGTGCAGGCAGATCAGGTCAGATCAAGCAGGGTCGGATCAAAGAAGCATGGAACAATACAGGAACAGGTCTCAGGGAACAGAGTTGATGCTCACAGATACTCAGACGCTGTAGAATGGACAGCACCTGCTGACGTGTGCAGGAAGCCTAAATAGCGCTGTTTGGCGCTGTTTCCGGTGCGTGCGCGCACGCGGGAGCGCGTGAATGCGCCCAAAACGGCAAAATGTCCAGAAAATGGCCAGATTACTTCAGGCAAAGGAATATGGCCAGTCTTTTCCTAACAGAGAAGTAAGTTAGGGTAAGTAAAGAGAGAGAAGAAAAGAAAAAGGAGGGGGGGAGGATGGAGTGTGTGACAAAGATGGCGCCAGGGGTTGTAGATAACTGACAAGCAGTCAGTTAAAGTAAATTCAAGTGTAGACTGAAATTTAAGGGGGAATTGAAAGATCAAAGAGCACTTTGCCTTCCTCAGATAGAATAAAAATATTCCACAATCCCCTTGGTGTGTTGTTCCCGTTTGTGTTGTGATATAAGGACAAAGTCCTCTAGTTTGTTGACTTCTTCCACTCTATGCAGCCAGCTTGCTATGGTTGGTGACTGTTGTTTTTTCCAGTGAAGTGGGATACAGGACTTGGCTGCGTTGAGAAGGTGACGTGCAACAGGTTTTTTATAGATCTTAGGGGCGATTCCAGATACATGCAATAGAAAAAAGGCAGGGTCGTTTGGTATCTGATACTCTGTAAATTTTTGAGTAACAGTACGTACCGTGGACCAGTAAGATGTCACCTGAGGGCAGGACCAAATTAGATGGAGCATTGTGCCCCTGTTCGCCATGCATCTCCAGCATTGATCTGAAGTGGCAGGATAGCACTCATGCAATCTAACTGGGATGTAGTACCATCTGGTTAACAGTTTAAAATGTGTTTCCTGAATTTTGGTGCATATGGATGATTTAAGGGAGAACTGAATTATATTTTGGATTTGGGTTTCTGTGAATGTACGGTTAAAGTCGGATTCCCATTTTGATGTACATGATAACTGCAGTTGTTTAGAAGGGGAGTTTAAGAGAGCATAAGTTTTAGAGAGGGTTTGTGGGAGGATTCCTGTGTCTGAGCAATATTCTTCAAATGTAGTTAAGGCACAGTTAAATTCTGATGGGTTATGAAGGGAATGTAGAAAGTGATGTATTCGCAGTGCAGACCAGAATGGAAGGTTGAAAGCGCCATGTGCACTTGTCAACGTCACCATAGAGGGCCAATGGTCTGTCTGAAGGAAATTGGAGGCTTGGTCCCGTCCTGCAAGGCGCAAAGAACGGAATTCTTGTGTATGAAGGCCTGGGGCGGACAATGGGTTCCCATGTATGGGATATAGGGGGGATTCCGGGGTTGTGAGAAACTTTTGTCTGGATAGTGTGAGCTAATAGGGAGGGTTGTGCCTATTAGAGAGGAGGTTTTTAGTTCAGAGGGGAGGTCATTATAGCACCAAAGTGCCCTCGTTCAGAGGTATCTGTGTTTGGGCTTGCTCTATTTGTACCCACATTTTGAAGTCCGAGTGGCGTCGCCAGTCTACGAGTCTCCCTAGGTGAGTCACTTGATAGTATTTTCTAATGTCTGGGAGTGCCAGGCCTCCGAAATGTTTGGGTAGAGATAAGTGAAGACATGGGAGGCAAGGTTTTTTATGAGCCCAGAGAAAGTGAGTGAATAGAGAAACCTGTTTAAAGTAAGATAGAGGGATTTTGATTGGTAAGGCCTGAAATAGATATAGGTATTTGGGTAAGATACTCATCTTTAGAAGGTTGCATCTCCCAAACCAGGAGTGTAAACCCCTGTGCCATTGTTCCAACAGGACACGGGTTCTAGCTAGCAGAGGGGGAAAGTTTAATTCATAGGTACGGGAAATGTCCGTGGGTATATAAGTTCCAAGGTACTTTAATTCCGTTGGCGTCATCTGAAGTTATAGCTAGATTTCAGACTGAGGAGGGTTGCAGGAGGGATTGCCACCCCCATCGCTTCCGATTTAGTCAGATTCATTTTTAGATTTGCGAGTGATCCATAAATATTGAATTCCCGGAGATTGGGAAGAGAGGTGGTTGAGCTGGTAAGGGTGAAAAGTAGGTCGTCAGCATAAGCGGTTATCTAATGTTGATTGTTGCCTATTGTCAGCCCTTGGATGTTGGGGTTTAGTCTTACTGTACATAGAAAGGGTTCTAGGGAGAGGGCGAACAAAAGGGGGGACAGTGGACAGTCCGTCATGTGCCATTACCAATAGGGAAGGGTTCAGAGAGGACGACATTGGCCTTGACCTGGGCGGTAGGGTTAGAGTAGATACCTGTTATCCAATTAGTCATCTTGTCACCTAGTCCAATATGGCGGAGAGCAGAAAACATGAATCTCTAATCTACTCGGTCAAACGCCTTTTCAGCGTCGGTGCTAAGCAAAGCCCACGGCGTATGAGTCAATGAGGCTACGTGGAGGAGGTTAAGCACTTTAGTTGTGTTATCTGACACTTCTCTGGTGGGAATAAAACCCACTTGATCGAGATGAACTAGGTCCTGCATGTGCTGAGCCAGACGGGTAGCTAGAATTTTAGTAAACAGTTTCAAGTCTATGAACAAAGGAAAAAAGGGGTTGGGACTTTAAATGAGGCACGCAACAGAGTATGCACCATGTATGGTCAATATTTTATTATATAAAATTTAAAATAAATAAATATAAACATTGATAATCAATATCAGATATTTGGACAGAAGACAATAACATGATTAAGCAGTAATAGATCAAGTACCAACATAAAGGTGATGGCTTAGATAACACCAAGCCTGAAATTAGCATAGATTTGCACACTTCTCTCATGTATCTATGGTTAGAAAATAATACAGTAAATTATACATAGGGATCTGTATACTCCATGGCTTGATGGTGCCCCGTTTGAAAGTAATTCTAGGGATGAAAAAGAAGGTACCAGAATCAAACATAATAAGCAGTTGTTGGCTCTATGCGTTTCATGACCATCACTCGTCAGAAGCAAGCTTAAATTTAATCTAGAGAAAATGTTTAAAAGAGAAATTGAGTAGTATCTCATATGTATTGTAGGAACCGAAAAATGAAATCTACACACATTGCTTACCACGAATGGGTACCGGCAGTGCACCAGCGTGGCGCACGGACCGCATGAGACCAAACGGGCCGGGAGCTGAGGTGGGAGCCGAGGCAGGAGAAGAGGCGGTAGCAGCCAGCCAGGACGATGCCTGGCACGGCAAGGAAGTAGCCCCGGCATGGTGAACCTATGTGACCTGTGAAGGGTGACAGAGGGAGGTATGTATGTTTAAAAAACTGGCAAATGTGAAAGTGAAAAAAATGAAAATTGTATGTGTGTAAATAAGAATAAGTGAAGGATGGTATAAGAAAGATGAGAAGGGGGGGAAGGAAAAGGAGTGGAAAAGGAGAAAAAAATGAAGAAAAATAGAAGAGAGGAGAGAGAGTAAGGAAAGGCAAGTGAGAAGGAGATAGGAGTGAGAGGAAAGGAATTTGAAGTGGATCTGACACCACCCGAGGGAGGAGTGGAGGAACTAGGTGAAATTGGTATGGAAACTAAGCTGGTACGTTACCTGAAGTAGGGTGGATAATTGGGAACAGTGTTTTTTATGGAGGGTGAGACGTGCCGGAGATGTCCATCGCAGCGCCGGGCTTTTTCTTTGTTCCCAAAATTAGGGGTGGAGGCATGAGAACCTAGGTCTCTGCCTCATTCAACGTCCCGTAGCCCTTTCTGGGGGGGGGGGTTCCCTTTCCCAGTTTCAAGTCTGTTTAGGAGTGAAATAGGCCTGTAACTTCTACATAATGGGGGTCCTTATCCTCTTTGGGAATGACAGTCACATGGGCTTTAAGGGTGTCTCTCAGGATGGGTTTGCCTGTTCCCACTGCGTTATATAATTTAACCATGTAAGGTCCCAAGATCGGGAGGAGCTTCTGGTAGTAGGGCAGGGTAAAACCATCAGGTCCAGGGCCCTTACCTGGCTTTGTGTCGATTACAGCACTTTGAAGTTCTGTAATGGTGATAGGAGAGTTCAAGTCAGTTCGCATTTCGTCCAGGAATGAGGGAAGATGGGACGCCTTAACCACTTCACCCCTGGAAGGATTTCCCAGGTTAGGACCAGAGCCCTTTTGCGATTCGGCACTGCATCACTTTAACTGACAATTGCGTGGTCGTGCGACATTGTACCCAAACTAAATTTTTGCGTCCTTTTTTCCCACAAATAGAGCTTTCTTTTGGTGGCATTTGATCACCGCTGCGTCATTTCTGATCACCGCTATAAACAAAGAAAGAGCAACAATTTTGCAAAAAAAAAAAAACACAATATTTCTTACTTTTTGCTAAAATTCAAATCCAAAAAAAATATAAAAAAACATTTTTTTCCAACGGTTTTGGCCGATTTATATTCCTCCTCATATTTTTGGTTAAAAAAATTGCAATCGGTGTTTATTGATTGATTTGCGCAAAAGTGGCCGCGTTTACGGATGATGAGAATTAATTTCTGGGGTTTTTATTTTTTTTTTATTTTTTACTAGTAATGATGGCGAGCTGCGTTTTTTAGCGATACTGCGATAGTGCAGCGGACATGTCGGACATTTTTGACACTTTTTTGGGACCAATGACATTCATTCAGCGATCAGAAATGTAAATGTCCACTGATTACTATATAAATGTCATTGGCAGTAAAGGGGTTAACCTGCAGGGGGCGATCTAGGGGTTAACTGTGTTCCCTGGGTGTGTTCTAACTGTGGGGGGGCTGGGCTACCATGGGCATGAGAGATCTAACTGATCCCAGTGACAGGGATCAGTAGATCTCTTATGTCCCCATTGACAGAGCATGGAACCACTGTGTTTACATCAGCGGTTCCCCGTTCTTTCACTCTGGCCGCTCATCGAGTGTGTCGGGCTCGCCCCCTAGCTGCGCCTGCGCAAATCGCCGCCTATTTATGGCGATTCGCGGTAACTGTCCACACTTCCGCCGTAAATATACAGCGTGCAGTGTGGACCAGTAAAGGTAGTCATCTATGGCAGTCTGGTACACATTGTGTTTTGGAAGGTTGTAAAGGGTGGAATAAAAATTCCCAAATGTCTGTGAGATTAGTTTGGGAAGTGTAACCCTCCGTCCATTGGAGGTCATAATATTGGGGCTATAGGTGGACAATTTATGTTCCCTGACTGATTTGGCCAATAGTTTTCCACATTTGTCACTGGATTCATATCCTATTTTACAACAGGATTGTATTGCAGCTTCGGTCCTATAGTGTAGTAGATCAGTAATTTGTTTACGAAGAAGTATAAGTTCTGTGGTTGACGTTGAGGTAGGGGAGTGTTTGTGATTCTACCATATGTAGTTTGTCAAGGAGGGAGTCAAGTTGCCTATTGCGTTCTCTTTTAATTCGGGAGCGATGTTTCATAAATGCACCTCTGATAACGGTTTTATGTGCCTCCCACAGTATCCCTGGATCACAGTCTTCCTGGTCATTCCTCTGGAAATAATGGTTCAGTTCCTTGGTGATGTCCGCTAACACTTCTGGAGTTTGTAAAAGACTGTTACTCAAACGCCAAAACTGAGGTCTAGCAAAGGACGTTTCTGAGAGTGTATAGTCTAGGATAATGGGGGCGTGGTCTGACCATGTTATATTGCCAATATAGGTGTCTTGGACCGCCTGGAGTTGACCGTGGGGGATGAGAAAAAAGTCTATCCTGGAGTAAATTTTATGAGGAGGCGAGTAGAATGTGTAGTCACGTTCTCCCAGATGTTGCAATCTCCAGACATCGGCTAGTTGGGCTTTATGCATGAAGTGTGCTATTCGTTTTCTGGTGCCAGGGAGAACATGGGAGGTGCCAGAGGAAGTGTCAACTGAAGGGATTAAAGGAACATTGAAGTCCCCTCCCAGTAGCAATTGACCTTCTAGGAATTCCAGCAGTGTATCTAGAGTGCGCCTGATAAAGTCATCCTGCTGGCTATTTGGTGTGTAAATGGTTGCTAACGTCACCTGTTCCTCACCTATCAGGCCTTTGAGGAATATATAGCGTCCGGTAGGATCTCGCAAGGTGTCCTTACACTTCCATGGAAGTTTACCTGACAATAAAATGGAGACTCCTTTTGACTTAGCTACTGCGTTAGTAGAGTGGTATGCTAGCGGGTAGAATCTATTTTTGAGGATGGAGAGCTTATCGTCTCTGAAATGGGTTTCCTGAATAAATGCCACATCTACATGTGCATGTTTTAGATCAGAAAGTAGGATTTTTTTGGGGTTGTTCAGTCCTTTCGCATTTAATGATAGTAATTTGATAGTGTTCATCGTCGACCCACACGGATGAGAAAGGAGAGAGCAGATGGGGAAGGGGGGAGAGAGGATATAGGTGAGTGAGGATGAGAAGGCTTAGAGGGAGAGTGAGTAGGTAACAGTGAGGCAAGAGAAAAAAGTATTGAGGATTAATGAACCATCGCTAGATATCACAGCGGTTCCCTCAAGCTAAAGCAGCAAATACCTTATTTGCTGAAAGAATAGGCATACGCCGACCACCGTTGGCGAGCGTATGCCAACCTATTTGGGGAAGTGGGCAGAAAGGGCCAAACGCAAGATGCGTCCAGCGTCTCCCCTCCATCCCAGCTATGAGCCACAAACAATATATAAAAATGTACTTTTTACAGTTTCAATGGTATTTAATGAGGGAAGGCAATCATTTCACAGTGTGGGATCTACGGGTCCATAGCTCTGCACCGAAATGCCCAAAAAGGGGGGTGTGGACACCCCAGAGGGTCAGGAGCCGAGTCACATAGAACCCCCTTCGCTGGCAACATAACTGTTAGGAAAAATGGTCATCCAGCCTCCCGTGCGCATTGCGCACCCGCCTGTGCGCGCCAATGGCGCCAAAGCACTCTATTTAACTGGACAGCACCCTTGCAGCGGATGCTGTCCATTCTACAGCGTTTCCAGTGTGCTCCCGTGGCTTGTTTACTAAGGACTTCCTGTATCTGTGAGCCGGCTTGCCTGACCCTGTTGAACTCTGCCTGCACCTACCCTCAGCCTGTCTACGACCACGCTTCTGCCTGACCCTCTTGTACCTCAGCCGTCTGCCAGTTAACAACCCTGCCTGTACCCGACTACACGCTTGCCTGCTCTTTTTGTACCACACTTGCCCACTTGTTACCGACCCAGCCTGCATCACCAATCTTCTGCCTGCATGAGCTCCTGGAGGATCCTCACAACACCATCTGCATCCATACCAGCCCTCGTGCCCCCCTGTGCTCCGGAATCTCCTGTCTACTCTATCAGGGGTTCCTGAACCAGGGCCGTAAGAGAGGTTGCCCACTGCAAAATCAGACTCCACCACCAGGTACATGACAGAAACGGACAGCCGTGTCTGAGTCTGAGCAGGGGCCCTCTCCGCTGCATGAACTCTGTCAGCATTTGGATGGTCTCTCTCGAGCCGTTCAACACCTGCAAGCAGGTTACACCCAGCTGGAGACCCATGTCCTGGAATTGGCTTCTCTTGCCCCATCGGGGGCTTGTCAGCTCACAACGGCCTCCATGGTCTCTTCTCCTCCGGAACCCACAGTGCCCATGTCAGAACGGTTCTCGGGGGACCGTAGGAAATTCTGGGCATTCTGCTGCGCCTGCAAACTGTATTTCAGCTTTCAGCCCCGCACCTTCTCCCTGGAAACCATGAAGGTGGGGCTGGTGATTTCCCTCCTACAAGACGAGCCCCAATCATGGGCCCACCGGCTCCTGGAACAAGGAGCGCCAGAAGTATCTGACCTTTCCCGGTTTTCCAAGCAATGGCTCGGCTTTACGAAGAGGCGGCCACTGCTGAAGCCGCGCTCCACGCCCTCCGACAAGGATTATGCATCGGAATTCAGGTGTTGGCACACCGACATGGCCTGGAATGAGGCTGCTCTCCAGTTTAGCACCAGACCAATCCTTCCCCCAAATTCACGGGTCAACAGTTCACCAATTCCGCGGCTAACTAGACTTACCGGTCTAACTGCTCGGAGAGGTCCCTCCTGCCGTGGGGGTGTGCCCGGTTGAGCAGGAAGTCCCCCAGCCGATTCGGGTCAGATTCGACGATTTGACCTCTCGTCGGAGTAAGGTCCGGTACAGCCACACGGTTGTGGACTTAAGGCTACGTATTAGGAACAGCCTCCCGCACCTCGCGCCGAAGTCGTCACCGGCGGAGAAGCATTTCGGCTCGGTAACGAACCTTTTGGCCCTTTCCAGTCTATGAAGACCGCGAGGAACAAGGTCCTCGGCCACCCGGGTACTAACCCCGAGCAGAACATCCTCCCTTTAGTGGTCGGGGTGGAAGTACCAAAGGTCCCTCTTCCAC
>BLSH010092655.1:161342-182643 GCA_018402905.1 Glandirana rugosa
TTCATGGACTTAACCTTTGCTGCACAACACGTGATCCAAAACCCGCAGGATGGCGGTGCACCTGGCTGACAGTACAACCTTAAAGTCCAGTCTATTCTCACAGGAGACCATTCCCCTGACCACCACGATGCTGGGAGGGCATTGAGGGCTTCTTATGCTTGATGCTTTTGCCTCTCCCTTCTTCCCTGTCATCCTCGGACTGTCTTGGCTCCAGGCCCATAATCCCACCATTGACTGGTCCTCTGGAAAAGTCCAGTTTCAGTCCCGGTACTACCATGAGCACTGTCTATCCCGGACCCCCGGAACGGATCCTACTCTACTAACCATGGACCTTGACCTGGAGCCCAAGGTCCGTCAGATCGTCCCCAGCATCTACCATGCTTTCTTGGACTTCTTTAGTAAGAAGGGGGCTGAAGTCCTCCCTCCACACAGACCTTAGGACTGCCCCATTGAGCTTTTCCCCAGTGCAGAGATTCCCTTCGGAAAGATTTACCCGCTTACAGAACTGGAACTCAGCACCCTTAAATCCTATATCAATGAGAACCTCAATAAAGGCTTCATTCGTCCATCCACTTCCCCAGCTGGGGCAGGTATCTTTTTCGTGGGTGAAGAACCGTTATCCGCTTCCACTTGTTCTGGAGTTGTTCCAGCGTCTGGGAATTGCCACCGTTTTTACTAAATTGTACCTCCTGGGAGCTTACAACCTGGTACGGATCAGGGGAGGCGTTGAATGGAAGACGGCATTTCGTACCCGTTTGGGTCATTACGAGTATTTAGCAATGCAGTTCGGTCTGTGCAATGCTCCGGCCACATTTCAGCATTTCATAAACTATATCTTTGGGGACTTCCTTGACCTCTTTGTCATCACCTATCTTGATGATATTTTGATCTTTTCACCTTCCCTGGAGCTCCATCGCTCTCATGTCAAATGGGTACTGGGTCGCCACCGCCAACATGGCCTTTATGCTTAACCGGAGAAGTGCGAGTTTGAGCAGCCAAGCATACAGTTTCTAGGACTTATTATTTCTGTCGGAGGCATCAAAATGGACCCTCAAAAAGTTTCTGCCATTCTGGACTGGCCAGCTCCAGTTGACAAGAAGGGAATCCAGCGCTTTGTAGGATCCGCAAACTTTTGCAGGAAGTTTATCTGGGGATTCTCCTCCATCATCTCCCCCATCACGCACTTGACCAAACAGGGTATCCCGTTCCGCTGGACTCCTGAGGCACAAACAGCCTTTGAAAAGCTCAAAGAGCTATTCATGTCTGCACCCATCCTTAAGCATCCGGATCCTGCTCTTCCCTATGTTCTGGAAGTTGATGCATCTGAGGTGGCGGTCGGGGCAATTCTCTCCGAAAGGCAGGGTACTAAAGCACTGCTACACCCGGTGGCGTTTTTCTCTCGCAAGCTATCATCCACCGAGAGAAACTATGACGTGGGAGACCGTGAACTTCTTGCAATTAAATCGGCACTGGAGGAATGGCGGTACCTCTTAGAAGGATCAGCGCATCCAATTCTCATCTATACTGATCACCGGAACCTCGAGTACCTGTGAATTGCTAAGAGACTGAAACTGCGCCAAGCCAGATGGGCGTTATTCTTTGCCCAATTCAATTTCCACATCACCTACAGGTCTGGGTCGAAGAATACCAAACCGGACTCCTTGTCACGCATGTTCAATATGCCTGAAACCTCAGTATCTCCTGACACCATACTGCCTCCAGGAAGTTTCTTGTTGTTACAGGAAGACGTGCTGTCACGGATCCGGCAAGCTTCCCTGGGACCAAACCCCCTTCCAGGAACCTCTCTGCAGCTCAAGGATGGGTTGCTTTGGCATGGTCACAAGATCTTCGTACCAGAGAACCTACGAACCTCAGTCTTGGACCTCTGCCATGACCACCGCCTAGCTGGGCACTTCGGGGTACGCAAGACTTCTGAGTTAGTACAGCGCACGTTCTGGTGGCCCCGAGTGGGAAAAGATTGTAAGCATTATGTGGAATCATGCACTACCTGCAACCGGTGCAAGGGGAGTAAGACTCGGGCATGGGGCCGACTTAAACCATTACCTGTCCCGGAGAGGCCCTGGAGCCACCTATCCATGGACTTTAGTGTGGAGTTAACCCTTCTGAAGGCTGCTCTACCATCTTCATGGTAGTGGACAGATTCTCCAAGATGGCCCACTTTCTGCCCGTGAAAGGCACACCCTCTGCTGCAGAGACTGCCAAAATGTTTATTAAGGAGATTGTCAGGCTACAAGGGATACCAACGGATGTGGTGTCCGACCGTGGAGTTCACATCCAAGTTCTGGAGGTCCCTGTGCAAGTCCCTGAAGATTGGTCTGTCCCTGTCTTCCGTTTATCATCCCCAGATGAATGGCCAAACGGAGCGTACCAACCAAACACTGGAGCAGTACCTACATGCTTCTCTTCATTCTCACAGGATGACTGGGTTATGCTTCTACCGCTGGCTGAGTTCGCACACAATAATTCTGGCCACTCTGCAATCCCCATTTTTCCCCAATTATGGCTTCCATCCCACCTTCTTGTCCAACTCCTGTCCGGAGAGTTTGGTGCCAGCTGTGACTGACCTATTGGATTTCTTCACCTCCAATAACAAACTCTTGCAGGAGACAATGGCACGAACACAGGCGGCTAGTGTGCTCCCATGGCTTGTTTACTAAGGAATTCCTGTATCTGTAAGCCGGCTTGCCTGACCCTGTTGAACTCTGCCTGCACCTACCCTCAGCCTGTCTACAACCACGCTTCTGCCTGACCCTCTTGTACCTCAGCCGCCTGCCTGTTAACAACCCTGCCTGTACCCGACTACCCGCTTGCCTGCTCCTTTTGTACCGCACTCGCCTGCTTGTTACCAACCCGGCCAGCATCACCAATCTTCTGCCTGCAGGGGCTCCTGGAGGATCCTCACAACACCATCTGCATCCATACCAGCCCTTGTGCCCCCCTGTGCGCCGGAATCTCATGTCTACTCTATCAGGAGTTCCTGAACCAGGGCCGTAAGAGAGGTTGCCCACTGCACAATCAGACTCCACCACCAGGTACGTGACAATAACATAACGCAATAACATAACGCTATTAACCAGTCTCTATATCAGTAGCGTGAAAAACAGCATGTAACTTGCAGTGAAGCTATGGATAAAGTATACATTCAAGCACTCCCAACTATCCAGAGGAACATCCATGTATTCCACCCCTAGGTAGTGTGGGGGAGCCTCAACTCTATATACAGTATCTCACAAAAGTGAGTACACCCCTCACATTTTTGTAAATATTTTATTATATCTTTTCATGTGACAACACTGAAGAAATAACCCTTTGCTACAATGTAAAGCAGTGAGTGTACAGCTTGTATAACAGTGTAAATTTGCTGTCCCCTCAAAATAACTCAACACACAGCCATTAATGTCTAAACCACTGGCAACAAAAGTGAGTACACCCCTAAGTGAAAATGTCCAAATTGGGCCCAAAGTATCAATATTTTGTTTGGCCACCATTATTCTCCAGCATTGCCTTAACCCTCTTGGGAATGGAGTTCATCATAGCTTCATAGGTTGCCACTGGAGTCCTCTTCCACTCCTCCGTGATGACATCACAGAGCTGGTGGATGTTAGAGACCTTGCACTCCTCCACCTTCCATTTGAGGATGCCCCACAGATGCTCAATAGGGTTTAGGTCTGGAGACATGCTTGTCCAGTCCATCACCTTTACCCTTAGCTTCTTTAGCAAGGCAGTGGTCATCTTGGAGGTGTGTTTAGGGTGCTCATCCTGTTGGAATACTGCTCTGCGGCCCAGTCTCCGAAGGGAAGGGATCATGCTGTGCTTCAGTATGTCACAGTACATGTTGCCATTCATGGTTCCCTCAATGAACTCTAGCTCCCCAGCGCCGGCAGCACTCATGCAGCCCCAGACCATGATACTCACCATGCCTGACTGTAGACAAGACACACTTGTCTTTGTACTCCTCACCTGATTGCTGCCACACATGCTTGACACCATCTGAACCTAATTTTATCTTGGTCTCATCAGACAGCTGCGGCGACTGTTAGTGAAGTAAATTGTTTGTTTGGACCAGCTTGGTCCAGACAAACTATTTAACGTTAAATAAAGCCTGGAGATCAGTGTAGCCAGGTACTGGACTACTAGAAAAAAAAATTTGCTTTGAAATACCCCTTCTGCTGAGTTGTTAATGTTGCTGAACCATTCTCCTTTAGTCAGCAGGGGGAGAGCCAAGTTACCTCAAGCCTATGGACTTTAATGCAGAACACCTAGAATCCTGGGAGATGTAGTTCAAGGCAGCAGCCATTTTAATGAAACAAATGTCTTACTAAATTACAAATCTCAATGGTCTGGGTGAGCAGGCCGCCAGACCATCTATATAACTAATGACAGACAGACCACTGAGGGCAAGATACCATTAGCATTCCCCTCATATTCAGATGTTGCCACTTGATATTCCAGTCACTTGAGTATACCTCACGTTATTGCAATCTCAGAGTGCAGTTATACTACAGCTTTTCCACGCACCCCTTAGCTCACAAATGTTCTGCCTTGCCTTGATTAAGTTGCATTTCTCACTGCCTGCAGAATATAAAGACTACCTCTAGTGCACCAACGTCATTTAAGGTCCCTAACGTTAGCCGACATGAGATTGTTCTTAGAGACTGCTCCTTTTACTAAGTTTAATGGTCCCCTCCTTTTTTCTGTACATTGTTTATGCTGTTTAAAACTGATCGTTTTCACCTAGTCTCGGTCTAGGACAGCCATCATTAGGATACATTAAAACTCCGGTGTTAAAGTGTTACTACACCCACAACAGTAAAATCAGTCTGTATATGCAGTAAAGCATGCTTGTTATACTCACTGTAGAACCTAAGGGGTTAATCCTCTTCATTATGTAAAAAGGCTGTTTGATCCTGTCTTCTCTGATTCCCCCTTCTTCCACTGTCCCCAATCCATCTCCTGATAAGACAGAGCTTTTGGAGTCACTCTGCACATGCTTAGTTTGGTGTGTATTGCTAAAGAGGTTTTTTTTTTTCTTGGGAGGTCATCACAGCACAGGGTCAGTCAGCACTGTCCAGACAGAGGGTCAGGGGTCCTGCAGAATCATAGGACAGTCATAGGAGAATGAAAATCCCTCATACAAGCTTTAACCAGACACTGATAGAAGTCAAAAGACTGCTATATACTGCTGATGAGAAAATGTATTTAGCAGTTTATATTTACTAAAATAATTGCATTTTCATGTTCTGTGTACTGTGGGAGACCAGATATAGTGAATGCAGGGTCCTGGGTTTAACAACACTTTAAGTAAGATCTGTTCACTGCCTGTTGGGCAGTTTGGGTGGTACTGTCACTGTTTATGTTGATTTGGAGCCATTACACTATTTATGCTCCACCCTCTATATATTTTATTAACTACTCCGTGTGCTGGATTGTGCAACCATAATCATTGTTAGTTTACATTTGTCCTACCAACCACCTTTCTAAATAATATACAATTTTACTTTTACCCAATGCCTTGGTGCCTCGCTCAAAATAGCCTTAGTGTTGTTAAGGAATTTTTTTATGTTGCTTGTTCTTTTCCTCTATTAACCTGGTTTGTCAGAAGGGCTGAGGCCTCTAAAAGGTTGTGGCAGAAAAAAAGAGGACCCATCTTAGCCAGCTGCTCCTTTTGGGGTAGTGCTTTGAAGCTATCTACTGAGCCGGTTAGAACTGTTTGTTGAGGAAGTCTACATTACATTTCCACAGCTCTTACTGTGAAGAAGCCTTTTCCTATGTACAGTTTAAAGCCCTTTTTCTCCAGACATGAAGAGTGTCCCCTTTTCCCTTGTCCTTATGTCCTTAAAGTGATTGTAAAGTCTTGTTTTCTAACTATTTTAAAAGTAACAAACATGTTATACTTACCTGCTCTGTGAAGTGGATTTGCACAGAGCAGCCTGGATCCTCCTCTTCTCGCGTCCTTCTTCTGTGCTCATGGCCTCTCCCTCCTGTTGAGTGCCCCCGAGGCAAGCAGCTTGCTATGGTGGCACCCTAGCTGAGCTATGGCTCCCTGTGTCCATTTAGACATGGAGTTGTGGCCTGGCCCCTGCCCCCTTTCTCTCTTGATTGGCTGACTGACTTTGATTGACTGCAGTGGAAGCCAATGGCGCCACCCTGCTGTCTCAGCCAATGAGAAGGGGAATCCCAGGCAGCCGAGACACTTCTACAACATTGCTGGATTGAGGGGCTCAGGTAAATATTAGGGAGGACTGAGAGGGGCTGCTGCACACAGAAGGCTTTTTATCTTATTGCATAGAAAGCATTATGTTAAAAAACCTTCTGACTTTACAACCACTTTAGAGTTAATATCTCACCACTATGTTCATTATATAAAACAGTTATATTTATACATGGTGATCATATCCCCCCTTAATCAGCTCTTCCCAGAACAGAATAAATACAGTTCCTCTAATGATTCCTCAGAGCGGTGATCCTCCATGCCTCTTATTAGTTTGGTTGTCGTTCTCTGCACTTTCTCCAATTCCCCCTTATCCTAAAAAGAGTTGACAAACATATTTTGGGGAAAAGGAAATGACAACCTAGGAGTACCAGGAACAGTGGCTGTTATATTGGATTAAAAGTGAGATGTTGTTACCTGAAGTACCTTAGCATGTCTTCATTTCATTCAATAGAGCTGACATAATATCAGTGCTCCTGAATGTGTGTAAATGGGCAGCTGTTCTCTTTTTTTTGGGGAAGGGTGGGGGTGGGGACAAAGCTTTTACTGTGTATATTAACACCGTTAGGATAAAGAGGGAAGTAGATTCTTAGTAATTTATATGCACATCTATGACTTGCCTTATGTAAACCCAAAACTTGACTAGCCCTCACTTTGTCAAAAATTCTAGAAATTTGGATTACATCTTAGGTACACAGGCCGGACCGATTGGGTCAGTTTTTTAGGTGGATCCAATCCATTGCTCTCTATGGAGTGGCGCATGTCAACAGACATGTGTCTGTTGACACCCGCCGAAATCCGATCCTATCCGCTAAAAACATAAGGGTGGGGAGCTGCTCCCCATCTGTCTAGCAGATTGGACCAGATGGCTGTCGGATGTAAATGGACATGTGGTCTGTTTACATCCATAGAGGACAGTGGGGCTGTGTCTGTGTCCGCTGTGCATAAGCAGAGCAGACACGGACAATCCATCCGCTCGCTCAGTGGGGATCAGTGGACAGATTCCCTGCTGGTGGAGTCCGTCCCATGTGAAAGGGGCATTACTTTCTTTCAATGGTCACAACACAGATATAGGGGTTAATCTTCCTGGTTGGGACATAGAGGTCAATAAAAATTTGGCAGAGGTTCTAATACTAATCTGCACTCTATCCAAAACTACAAAACAGGAAAAAAGTTTTGCCTTCATATAGAATTAAATTATTTTATAATAATGAATATTGTATTACTAAAGTGAAACATTTCGTAAAAGTGAAGGTCTTTGGTTATCTGCTGTGCCGATTACTGTCTGCTTGATATGTTTTGGCATAAGTATGTTCAGTTTGTGGAACATCAAGGTGGTTATGTGGCTTTGTGTTTGGCTTGTGCTTTAATCATGTTATTTGCAGGATTAGAGTGCAAATCCTCACAGAATAAGACTTGAAAGGATAAACAGGCACACTTATCAGTAGTGGTAATGTAATTCTATTGCATGAAGAACAGCTATAAAGACAGTTAGGTGTCAAACATTCAGCTGGACAGAAAGCACGCACCTGGAATACAAATATAAACAATCTAGGCATTTACTATAGAGAACTTGCTGAAAGAATGTCCTCTTCTGTAAATACTACTGGAGCTTCTTTTCTCATAGAAGCATTGATGGGCTGGACATCACAGCCTGTGAAAGAAGATATGCAGAACTTTGGAAATCTACCTAGCCAAGACAAATCTCAAGAAAGGTTATACTCAAATATAGGACTAAGGTCACATCAGTCGGAAGAAAAGGACAAAATGGTTAAACACCATACAAGACAGAACACACTGAAACCAGAGGGTAATGATAAAAGGGAAAGTGTGAGTCCCAATATCATCATACAATCAGAGGCAGGTACACAGTCATCTGCTTGCATCTCACCTGAAGAGAAAATTATAACAGGTTATCAATTAACACAAAAGTCTGTGCATTCTGAAAATAATCAACATGAAGAAAAGAATAATCTTCTTGAAAAACCAAACCAGTCGTACATAGCTCTAATTTCAAAAGCTATCTTGTCCACTCCTGAAAAAAGGCTGCAATTGAGTGATATATATCAGTGGATCATGGACACTTACCCATACTACCACAACCAGGTACACGTTACAATCATTAAACAGTTAAGGTATATATAGTTGCTAACAAAGCATTAAACCTTAGAAACGAGAACACATCTTTTAAATGCATTTTGTTTGCTAGCAAGGAAATATTAATGTTGTTTTTTTAAAGCTTCTAAATGTGCATGTTTTACTAACAGAAATAATTAGTTCCCATTTCGTTATAATTTGAGAAATTGATAGATTTATGATTGACTTTAAAAAATAAGGTAAATTCATTTAAGTGTTTGCTGAGGGTTACTAGATATTAAATGTGGGATTTTAAGGCAGTTTTAGTTCCCCTCTACATGCCTATGTAACTAAGCCAGAGGAGTATGTCTCACCCCGAAATGAAACACATGTCCCAAAAGCCCATATAGTGTGCGACATGCTCTTCAATATTATTAGCTGTTAAATCTAGGCTGAATAGAACCTACATTTATAAACTCATACACATTGTGCTATTAATAATGCATATGTTTCATCTTTCCCTGCTGGATCCCTATACTTTTCATAAACATGTATTTTGTGAGTAAGTATTTGCTTTCCTATTTGTGGTTTTGGAATGCATTGATTCATTTGAGTTATATTACTAAAGAAGTAGAGGCTTTTTACTTTGTGAACTCAAAATTCACTTAGAAGGTAAATAAGGTAAAGATGTGTTCACATTGAATGCCCAAGCACTCAGAAAAAACATGTAAATAGTTTTTTTTCTTGTATCATGATTACCTAAGGGGGTAATGAAAGGGAACACAGCTGCACCTTTTTACTAAGCTAAGTAAACATACAGTATTCTACAAGAACAGCTTTGATTCCTTTAGTATGTTGTAAATTTACCCATTTCTGCCTAGGATCATTTTATTTTACATAATCGTTTTTTTACTTACCAACATTTTGTGATTCTGAGAATGCCTTTGACTACACAAAATAATTTTTTCCTTAGGACAAAAGCTGGAGGAATAGTGTCCGCCATAATCTTTCCTTAAATGAGTGCTTCATTAAGGCAGGACGTAGTGATAATGGAAAAGGACATTACTGGACTGTTCATCCTGCCAATATGGAGGCTTTTTCTCGAGGGGATTATCAGCGCCGCAGGACTAGAAGACGTATCCGCAGGTAATTGTTTACACTGCTTGTGTACACTATTACTGTCTGAAGCATGAACAAACTAAAAACTAAAAACACTCTACAAAAATGAATACATTAGTTACAAGGCGATATGTTCATATCCAGAATTATGAGGAAATTAGGCAATAAGCAGCCATGTTTAGGGTCAGCTTCACTCCTTTTTGTTGTGTAAAAGTGCAATAAAATGATGTTTTATCATATGTTACCACAAACAAATGAGCAGTGTTGTGCAATGTGGTGCATTTCATTTGAAATTTGAATGAAATTCCAATGCACATGTGTGCTGCATAGCATCTCAATACACAGATAGCAGCCATCTGTACATTGTGGTGCAGTGTGTTACTATAAAAAATGTAGAAGTCTTATTTTTGTGCATTTTCATGTGTTGTCAGCCCTTTCAAAATTAATAAGCTGCTCTTATGCAATGCATGTTGACACATGAAATGAATAGGTTAATGTGAGTTGTAACACACTGCTATGTACTTTAAATCAGGGCCGTCTTTACCGCAGGGCAAAAAGGGGCAGCTGCCCAGGGCCCTGTCATTGTTTAGGGGCCCAAAGCAGAGCTGCTCCTTAAGCCTGCGCGCTGCCCCGTAAATGAAAATCAGACCTCCATCAGCGGCCGCAGACGGACCCACGTGACGTCATCGACGCTGCACCGGCGCCAGTCTGACACAATGGCACCGGCAATTCAGCGTGCAGTACGTATGGACCTTGAGCGGGCAGCCGGGCGGGGCCTTGAGCTCCACTGACGCTCTGACCCCGCCCCTTGCTTCACGTGCTGCCTGCTGCCACCTCCAGATGATCGGGTCGGAGCCTCGGAGGAGTGAGGAGGAATGCCGCCGCGTAATCGTGGAGAGCAGCTGCCAGGCTGTTGTCACTGCCAGAGGAGTATGTGCTGACTGGCTGCTTAGACAGACAGGCTACACACAGGCAGCACTGTCTGTCCAGTGTGAATTATAACCCGGTGTCCACTGGCGCCAGGAGGAGGAGGACCAGTCACCATACCACCAGGTAGGTCTTTCTCCTTCCCTGGCTCCCGAGTCCCACTCGGCACTATATCATGTGATATATGTGTTATGTTTTTAAAACTTTTCACCTGTACGCTGCACCTGTCCTGACTCAGGACAGCTGCAGCGCTGACCAGTCCAGGTTGTGTGGCCGTAGTCGTACAGAGCAGTATGCACGCAGCATGGCAGTATGGGCCAGGACACCAGACGACACCATGGCCTGGTCCGTCCATGCCATGCATGCTGGCCTCATTTACATTACATGTATGCCTGCGTGTTTGTACAGGCACAGCAGCCCATACATTTGAATGGGCTGCAATGCCTGTGCTTCCTGCAGAATAAAGATGCATGCTGCATTTTAAAAATGTAGAGGCCTTTAAATCCATTCTGCTTTTGCACCATGCAATTTATCCTGCAGTTCCTGCACTGGCAAACTTGCTGCATTTTTAGATGCGTAAGACACGTTGCCTTTGTGTGTGCAGGAACTGCAGGTGGGTCGCATGGTGCAAAAGCAGGATGCGATTTCAATGCATGCATCTTTATTCTGCAGGAAGCACAGGCATTGCAGCCCATTCCAATGAATGGGCTGCTGTGCCTGTGCAAATGTGGGCCTCCAACCCACATACTTGTGAACCAGGCCTAAAGCAGTACTGAAGGTTTGGGTCATAATTAGGGTTGCACCGATACCAATTCTAGTATTGGTATCTGTGCCTATACCAAACATTTGCACAAGTACTTGTACTCGTGCAAATGTTCCAGTTTTTGATCCAATATCTGGACAGTCAGGGATGACCAGTGAAATGGGAGGGGGGAGAAAATGTTTGCCCATGGTCCAAACCATATTAAAGACGGCCCTGCTTGAAATATGTCATTATTTGCTGTGTGGAATCTTGCAACCAGGTGAAATCTATTACACCTGAATGTCCAGAATTGCAGTTTTAGTTGTACACATCTGTAGATATATGCTGTTATTGTACAACTCCTATGCATTATATGCAAAGTCATAACTACTGCTATAGCAGCTCAGGCAGCTGCTATGAATCCTGAGGGGTGGGGGCAAGGCTGTAATGAAAATGTTAGTTTAAGGAGTGGGTGTTAATAGAGACACTGTCACTTTGCTCATTACATTGGTAGTCAGTATACAAAAGCCTGCCCCAGCATTGGTGGTCTGTGGGAAGAAGAAATATCATTAGTGATGTGATGGATATTACTGATACAGAGCTGCAAAGGAAACATGCTATTTCTTGCCAAGCATGGATTGAATGCAAAGAATAATTTCCCTGAAATTGACACCAGAGGTTAACTGAATGGGTTTGTGCAGTCATTTTTGGTTGAGAAAGGAATAGGATGCTTCTTTGTGCAGCTCTCTTAGTAAGCAAGTAATTATTTTTCTTTGGGGTTGTGTCTCTCTGTCTGGGGCAGAGCATATCTCTCCATTGCTTTCCAGAACATTTACTTTATTTCTATGGGAGTCTCTAAGTGTCTTCCGGTTAATCTCTACCTCTGTACTGGGAAGTTTGTCAAGTGACGGCTTTCCAATGCAGTTTTGCTCATAGCAGTCTCCCACTTGTCACCATGGCACACTTTGCATGCAGCTTACTCAGCATCCTAAAAAGTTCTCGGAGAAAGGAAGGAGGACATTAAACTTTTTAGGTGATCTGATATTTTGTAGTTATGTCCTTAATCATATGGACAAATCTTTAAAAAATCCAGGGTCACATTACCTGAATCCATTGGTGAGGCAAATTTATCCAGTACCATAACAACAATGTATTTAAACATAGTAATAGTTACTTTGCCCATTAGCCACAAGAAGGTCCAAATTGGATCCTGATTTAAGAATATGCTTTCCCCTTTATTTAATGAATGCAAGCATCATCATGCTGCATCAAATACCAATGTTTAGAATGCACTTTAGTGAAACAAAATTGTGTTTATTCAATGAGGGAATTGTTATTATGGTAGATGTTATCAATGACAATATATAGTTAGGCCATGATTTATCCCTTTCATTGAAGCTTAAGGGCTCAGTTACACCTCAGAGAAGGTAAATCTATCACAAGAAATATTGACTACTATATATGAATTCCTTTTTCCAAATCTGCATACTTGCAGCTGGAGCAGTTTCGGAAATATTCTAAATCATTGATTTAAATAATTTAAATTTAAATAATTTTAAATAAACCTTCCAGAGCTATTGTTTGTCTAAAGCCATGTTTCTGTCATTTTTTGTTGGATGGCTATATCTGCAAATAAACAAGGAGAAAAATCTAAATTTGGTATACAAAGAATAAAATTTAGATGCTGAATACAATCATTACATATATGAATCCCAAACCTGTATACCCTTTATGCTATTGCTTGGGGAATAACATTTTATTAGCTATTGTACTGAAATTTTATACTGTATATAATTTCTTTCTGTAAAAAAATATATATATTTATATATATTTATGTAGTTTTAAGTAAAAATAAACATACCAGTGACCGGTAAAAAACAAATAGTTCTGCAAAAACAATGAGCAAACTTTGTCCACTTAAAACTACATCAAATTTAGGTTCATGGGACAAAACATTGATTATTTTGCAAATTAAATAAAGACCTTTTTTGTGGATTAACAAATTTGTTAAAACAATACTACAAAGCGTGACAAGTGAAATTAATGAAAACAAGTTAAATAAAATACAAAAATGTTTACATATGAACCTATGTACCTAGCAGCCAGGTTGGGCCAATTACACTGGCAAAGTAGGTGCGGTGGGGTGAACGCTGGGAATATGAAGTATACCCAAAGACTTAAGATGACATTTTTTTTTGCGTTTTATCCCATACACTCTAGTATGTACACCAGTCTTTAGCTAGTCAGTTGTTTGCATTTATGTTGTGATAATTTAGGCCATCCTTACTCAACTTTTTTATTCCTAACAAACCCTTAAAATGTATGGGCTTTAGGGAACATCTGATAAAAATGATTACATTTACAGTTATGGAAAAGAAATACAGACATTAATGATTGTTGTGTAGCCTGTGGAATGCATAACAGTCAGGCAACTATTATTTTCAGAAAGGCGGATCAGCAATGGTAGCTTGAGATTTCTCTGAAAGAGACCCAGTCATCATTTCATTGCATGGTAGGATCAAGCTGTCATGTAAAAATACTGGCTAGAATAAGTGGAGCTTCCTTTATTTTCAGATTTTGTTATGCTGGCGTGTTGCAAACAATGATACTATTCTTCTCATCTGATAGAGGCTCTGCATTCCAGCCTGGCACCACTGCTCACATTCCCTGGCCTTCCTTTATATGACTAGGGAAGCCTTGTGTGACTTGCAGTAGAAGTAGTGTAGTAGATGAAGAATACCTACTCTCTTTGCAGGGCACTAACAGCCCAAAATTGGAAAGTAAAGGGAGTCAAAGTTATTCAATTGATTAGATTTACATTGCAAATTAATACGAACATTCATGGGGTAGTTACAGGGTATCAAAGGTTTTCTTCTTCACATATAGCAATGTGTCCTCTCCAGCAACTATTTCACATTCTCTCTTTGTACTAACTGAAGTCTGTGGATCCTCATCAGGAATTGCACATAGAAAATAAAAAGAGCTAGATGAAACCCTAAAAATTGGTAAATTGATCTCTGTGAGCTGATGGATACATCTGCTAGAGCTCCGAATCCGCAGCATTTAGTCCGTGTTGAACATGTACAAAGATGCCTTTGAAAACATTTAAAAATGTTTACACATGAGGTCAGCTGACTGATATGCCACAAGCAATGATGCTCCACATCCAATCAGATTTCAGTTCAACACAGTCAGATAAATTAAAGTGAGACTCCAGGCAAACATATAAATACTCAATTAAAATAAATATTTGTTCACTATCTAACCTGGCAAAGGATTTACAGTTAAAGTGTTACTAAACCCATGTCCTGCATTCACTATATCTGGTCTCCCACAGTTCACAGAACATGGAAATGCAATAGTTTTAGTAAATATAAACTGATAAATACCTTTTTTTCATGTACAGTTAGAGCAGTCTTGTGAATTCTATCAGTGTCTGGTTAAAGCTTGCAGGAGGAGTTTTCATTTTGCTTTGACTGTCCTATCAGGCTGCAGGACCCCTGACCCTCTGAATGGACCATGCTGATTGGCCCTGTGCTGATCACATGCACTCTCCCAAGAGCAAAAAAAAACTCTCTAGCAATACACACCAAACTGAGCATGTACCACTTGTCCCCTAGCCTCTGTCTTACGAGGAGATTGGGGACTGTGGAAGAAGGGGAGAAACAGAGAAGACAGGATCAAACAGCCTATTTACACAATGCAGAGGATTAACCCCTTAAGTTCCACAGTAAGTATAACAAGCATGGTTTACTGCATAGACTGATTTTACTCTTGTGGGTTTAGTAACACTTTATGTATATCCAGACTTGATATATATCTAAGTTTTCCACAATGTACACCCAGACATGTGACACGTGTAGTTTCTGAATTATGGTCAAGCAATAATATTTCTGGTTCAGCAAAGTAGCTTCCTATGTTATCTATCTGCTCTGAGCCTCCTCATTGGACAGTGAATCAGCATTATCATCTCAGTGAGCCGGAGCTAACCTAGGAAGCAGTGAAACCGATCAAAGTAGCAGTGATGCTAAACCAGAAATAGTGAACTAGTAGTGACTACCAGAGGTGTGTCAAAAGAAATGCCCAAATTGCAAAAGATTTGGCAGATAAAACAGTTCACATATATGTATCTACCTATGTATTTAGCTGCCAAAGGTTCCAAATAAAGAAGGCCATACAGAATGAAATTTAATTGTACAACCTCTGCAAATATCATATTTTGCAAGGGCCTACGTCAACAATCAATTCAATTTATATCCAGTCAAGAAGGTCAGCACACTACATACAGTAATCGGTAAACCAATTGCTACATGTATGGCCAGCTGTAATGCACTTTGCAAATCATCACTGCTCTTTAAACTAAGTTTTGAACTGAACACCACCAAATGTTTAGAATATATTATTGATCACTTTGCTGTTTCTTTGTGATTTATTTTAATTCACAAACTTCTGTCTTCAACAGGGTGTCCTCTGTGCTTGGATGTTCACCTCACTTACCCCTCTGCAATCTGCCTTGTGCTAGCCAAAGGGTGTGCATCTGGTGCCCTTCTCTCCATGTGCATTCCAGTCTTAATCAAATGTGGCCTTTAGTGGAAAATGTTCAGCACCAATCACAAAGGTCTCTTGCTGTACCAATTATTTGGCCATGGCATCAGCTTCCCCCTTACATATAAAATTCTGAAAAGTTATATGGAATCTCAAAACATAATTCTAAATTTTGGTTCATTATGGTAAACATGTTAAATATTTATTTTACGTAGCTCCTCTTGTGTAACATTTTCAATATATTTTTTATATATGTACTTCACATTAAGCTCTGAAGAGTTCCACAAATTGCTAAAATGAAAGCATTTTGGCAAGCATATGATGGAAAGTGTGAAATAACTGTTTCGGTTGTTCCTCAGTTATCCAGAACTTCAGCTTGGGTGTTGAATGTGTGAATTACCGTGTATGCCAGGCTGAGCAAGGTTGACCTAAATTTCATATGAGTGCATATTTAAAGGACACAACATGTATGTAGGCTGACATTGCTGCCCTTCCTATTAAAATGCTGCAATGTGGTTATCTGGCTTTGGTATCCACACTTTCTCACTGATCTGGAGCAAGAAAAAAAACTGTTTTTATTTTCTGAATTAATTTGCGGCCTGCATGTTCTAAGTCTGTTAAATTAATTTAGACCCAATCAGACAGCTAGCATTTTTTTAAAAGGAAGCCACCAATTGCTGTTTGGGGGGGGGGGCACAGGCATTGTTTTAACTTAATGCAGAGAATTAATTAAGGCACAAAACCCTTTGCCTTTAGAACAACTTTAACAAAATGACCTTTATGATAAGGATCTTATCAGAGCAGTAAATTAATTTGATGACAAAATAATATTATAGTTGACCATTAAAAAATATTTACAAAATATTGATAAAATAAGTGTTACAACATTTTTCACATACATTATAATTATTTTGATTATTGTGGCTGTGGAATGAAAGTAGTCTATGTACTGTATATAATAACTGGCAATCTATACTCTGGCTGGTTTTACTGTATTCTGGACCAATTAATATATATTTTTAATATTTTTTATTTGCACTGGCACTTTCCTCTGAGTTTCTGTTTTTCTGCCTTATTCCTTTCATAACCCTGTTGCTTGAAGCATTGAGCTTTCTTAGGCTAGTTAACAGTTCCGCTGCGCTTCTGCTGTTCCTACAATGAACCATCACACATCATATTCCAAACCTTGTCCTAATTACAACTAATTGCCTGTGAGGCGCTTAACAAGATCTTCAGCTTTAAGGCTGTAATTGTGCTTTAGTCGGATTTGGAGCTCACGGTGTTTGTATTTATCTGTCCACTTAATCAGAATCTGCTGAACTTCGAAAAATAGGAAGCTTATGACAAGAATCTCATGTCTTGTCCAATGAACTGCGACAAATGTGTCATAAACATTACATATGCTACTCTTTGTATTCTGCCTAAACAGCGTCTATGATGTAACGATTACAGAAGGGAAAGTGGTAAATATGTAGTTTAATCTGTTTCCACTGGCAGAAATGTAATTTTCCCAATTTATCTAGTGTACCTAGATTTTTTTTTCTATAGAGAACAAAAAAATGTTCAAATGGCAGGAGAGTAACTATAAATCATGGAGCTCCAAAGCAAATTTTAGCAAACTAGAAATCATCAAGTCTCAACATCTGTCTGTGGCACCCATCAGTGTTAGTTTACTAAGTCTACTAACAGTACTGAAAATACCTACCTGTGTAAACTAAAAAAAATATACAATGTAGTATGCGCTGGACCTGTAAAGGGGTGATGGTTAACTTTAGTTTTTGCTGCTATATTGGCTGCGGGCTCTCTTGATTGACACCATGTGACTTCACATCTATGTGCCTGCACTTCCAGTAGTCCACCACCTGGCTGCCTGCCTCAGTTATTCCGCAACCACCATTCTTATTGACTGGAACTGCATTAAGGAACTGCCACTTGCCAACTGGCCCAACCCATTACAGCTGGTTACTAACCCTGTTTGTACCACCTATTGCTTGAAATGACAGGTAGGAGCCCACAGTAGTCATACACTACTAGTGAGTGCTTTCCACTTGTGATACCCATCCTCTGAAGTAACAAGAAGGCACGCACAGCAGTAGTTAGGAATAATGCTCCAGTCATTCTCCAAGATATGTCACTCCCCGGCACTGCCACCTGCACAGAGCTCCAAAATATCACTTTGGTTTTCCTAGTGGTATGGAGTAAATTTTCTTTAAAGCAGAAGAGTATTTTGCCATTAATGCAACTCTGAAATGGAAAATACATTTTTAATCCAGCACTTTCATCACAGAGCTAGCACTTCTGGTGCCTCCAGAGTCCACAGTGCCTGGTGCTGTGATAGCTCGAGACTTTCTGGGTTAGGAGGGTTGAACCCCTAAACCCTGCTTTTAACCATCCCCTAAGTATCACTATTTGCCTGTTACTGTAATGAGTTGCCTTGGTGGGAGCAGTGGGGGCGGGGGTATGGGAGGCAGCATTTACCCATCAAATTCAAGAAGTCTACACATTTCAAAGCGCAAGGGCATTCTGGTCACCAAAGATACTTAAAACGATTATCTACACGTAAGAACAAAAATGTTATATATTAAGTTTGTGGTGGCTACATTAGTGATCTTTTTCAGACTTTCTTTCCTTTAGTTTCACCTGGTGATCCTGCCAGTAGCACATTTCCTATGCTAGGGTGACAATGCTTACCATGCTTACCATACTGTATCTATAGAGGTGCCGTGCTGTCACCCTAGAACAGGAAATGTTTGTTTTATGACTACAGACCACCTCCTCTCTACTCTATAGCATATGTGAGAGGTGTTCCATACTCCAAATAGCTGGGAACAATGCTAACTGAAAGTGGTGTAGAACAGCTAGAAAACAAGAAAGTCATCAATTCACAAGATTTCTGGCAAGAGCAGCAAGTAGTTTTTTTGTATTTTTTGAACAGATCAAAAACAGAAATAAACACAACAAAATGTTTTTAATGGTATATTTAACAGGCAAAAATGGAATGCATAAGAAAAGTTGATTGTTAGGGTTTGCTTACACTTTTAAAAGAAATAACATGCATGCATCTAGAGATATCTATGATGTAATGACAGGGCTAGATTAGGTAAGTACAGTATATTTACTTCATAGTTGCTTTAGAGCACTGTTTTTGAGAATCAATACAGTTGAATATATTATTTTCCAGTGGATTAAAGACTGATGTTGTATTCTGTAATACAACCCCTCGATGTGATTAAGAGGATATACTTATAATGCATATAAAAATATATTTTAATGTAAAAATATTTTTTTTTCCTGTTCCTTTTGTATTTGCTTTGTAATAGCATTGTATATGCTTATAAAAATACATTAAATCTGTGCTAGGTCACCAATTTGTGAGAACGAACAGCCGCTATGTAACTGTGATACCAGTCAATCAAACAGTGCAGACAAAAAGCACCGCTAATAATGATTCAATTGCCAACATGTGACATACATTCAAAATTACAATTTCATAAAAAGAATATAAAGTTGTGAATAAACAAAATAATAAAGTGTCCATAAAAGACACATTCGGAAAGAAAGGTAAAGAACACAGTCCTTCTTTAGAAATCCTTCATCCAGGAGAGAATTCAATCCACAAAATGTGAATAGAAATCACCATTCATCAGCTAGTGTAGTATAATCCACCAATGATAGAGGAGATTTCACCACCCTGTGACACAGTTAAAAGCGCCTCCTACCAGATCAGATGGACCACATATTATAAATGGTCATAAAACGCTCAATACATCATGGCCAAAGACAACTTCACAGTGGCATACAAACGCATGGAAAATATAGCTGTAACACAACTCAAATTAGCATGATTAAATACGCACAGCCTGCTTGCACTCCTCTATCAGCACAGACCCAGAATGGATGATGAGCTCCAGGTAAGAGAAAGCAGCACAGACCCAGAATGGATGATGCACATGGACTGCTTGCACTCCTGTGTCAGCACAGATCTAGGATGGATGATGACCTCCAGGTGAGAAAAAGCAGCCAGCCTCAAACTGCACAATTACGGAAGAAAACAGTAAAAGCTGCTGTTTGGCAGCCGTTGTTTTAGAGTACAGCGAGATGATGTCAGCGCTACAAGCTCAAACCCATACATGTTTCGTCCAATGGGACATCTTCAGAGGGGCATGACAGTAAATTACATTAAGCTCTGGTTCACACCAGTGCGACTTGTCATGTGACTTGACAAGTCGCATTACAAGCTGCACCCAATTCACGGCAATGGAACCGTTCAAATTGCTGCTATGCAAGTTGCAGCGACTTTCGAAAAAAATTCCTGCACAATTTCTGTGCGATTTCAGTGCGACGTGCATTGACATCTGTCAAATGAAGTCACACAGATATCAACAAGCTGCACATGAAATTGCACTGCTTTGAAGTCGCGCTGAAGTAGTACAACTTCAAAACCGCATTGGTGTGAACCAGGGCTTACTCTCTTAGTGCTGAAACAGTTTCAGCACCATGGAAAGCATGTCAGCAAATTAATTCAAATACATTCCCGTTACTAAACAAGATTTAACCAAACATCTCCTCCATGATTCCACCAGAAATAGGAAAATAACTTTCAACATTCAAATAACATTCGATTTGGCAACTTTTAATTATGCAAGATTTACCTACATGATAAATACAGTGAATGTTATCAGAAACTAATGGGTGAGTTCCGCTGAATTGTAAACAAATAATTGGGATGGATATTCACTGGGCACAGGAAGAAAAAAAAAAACATTGGTGTTAGTGGAAAAAGGTAAAAAAGTCATTAGCAGGGATGGGCTTAGGTTTTGGGTTGAATGTGAGTTGCCAAACCACTAAACAAACTGTCCAAATTTGACCATATTTGGTCAATGCTGTCATCCAGGACCCTGGCTGCTTTGTTTACAAAAAACAGCCAGGTAACTGATTGTCATTTATTCTTAGCTGTTGTATCGCAGGGCAATATTGTTGGGTGGCAAGTCATCAAGATGTAGGTAAACACTGTTGGTGGTGGGGCATCATGACTGGTGCTGTATTTACATCACTGGATGAAGGAATTTTATCCACTAGAGGGGGGGGGGGCAAGGAGGCCTCCTATTCTACAAGGAATGAACGAAAAAGATTCCTATAAGCATCCTCCAGAAAAACCCACATCATCTTGGGAACAAGATTTGGGGAAGAGTCCTTGATGCTTCAGTATGGGGACAAGGTTGCCTTGCAAGGTGGGAAAACTTTACTATCTCCCCCTTGCAAGGTACCCTCCCAATGTTGACAGGCATGTTGCCTGGTATGGTACAGGAAGGGGAGGGGGGCATGCACACATCCCCCGCCCTTTTTGGCCACCCATGCTGCATGCCAGGATAAAAATTTGGTATAAATTTTAGGAGGAACCTCACACTGTGCCCCTTTTTTTTAAAGGGACAGTACACAATAAAAAAGAAAATTGTAATTTCAGCATTAACCACTTCAGCCCCGGAAGGATTTCCAGCTTTAGGACCGGAGCCCTTTTTGCGATTCGGCACTGCGTCGCTTTAACTGACAATTGCGCGGTCGTGCGACGTTGTATATGGTCCGTTGTACGGACAGTTGTAACCCTCCCATGGAACGTTCCCCCTCTATCATTTCAAAAGGGTGGAACGTTCCGTTGGAAC
>BLSH010092655.1:182653-210239 GCA_018402905.1 Glandirana rugosa
CCGACCACTCGCGTTTAGCGGCAGTATGCTGCCGCCGGCGCTCTGGCTCGGATCACTCGCGCACGCGCGGCGGCCTCCGCGCGGGCGCGCGAGTGACACAAGCCCCTCCCGGTCCCTCGCCCACGCCGCCGAAGCTAACGGCGGCCGATGGGCGCTACCGGGGGGGCCTCGCTTCCTTGCCTCCAGGCACATACATTTGTGCCTGGAGGCAAGACACTTCCCCCTTCCCGACACTAGTGTCGGAAGGTAGTAATGGCGGCGATCTGCGATTTTTAGCGGTACTGCGATATTTCAGCGGACATGTCGGACCATTTTGACACTTTTTTGGGACCATTGGCATTTATACAGCGATCAGTGCTATAAAAATGCACTGATTACTGTGTAAATGCCATTGGCAGTGAAGGGGTTAACCTGCAGAGGGCGCTCTAAGGGTTAACTGTGTTCCCTGGGTGTGTTCTAACTGTGTGGGGACTGCCCTAGCTGGGGAAGGGAAGTGGTCACAGCCTCCGTATACAGGAAGGCTGTGATCACAGCCCTTCCCCCTTCACAGAACGGAGGTCCGTGTTTACATACACGGACCTCCGTTCCTTCGCTCCGGGGGGGCCATCGCGGGTAGCCGGCGGCAATCGAAGCCGCCGCACCCGCTCCCTGGCCCTCCCCGAACACAGTGAGCGCGCGGGCGCGCCTCCGGCGGCGCGCACGCGCTCACTAGGCTCGGTCTCGCGGCCGCCGTCGTATGACGGCGATTTGCGCTCACCAGCCACCTTGTCGCCGTCAGATGCCGATCGGCGGTCGGCAAGGGGTTAATTGAGATTACCCACTGCCCCATGTGTTTTCCAGCTGCCGCAGCAATCACCCTGTCAATGTTGCCCAGTTGTGCTATTGTCCCTGACAGTCAGATCCTTGGCTGCTATTTGTAAACAAACCGATCAGGGATCCTGGGTGAGGTCCCTGACCAGGTATACTCAGCAAATTGGCCTGTAGTACTCTACAACAGTTTGATAATACAGTTCCTCTGACACCAAAAATGGGGTACTATTCCTCCCATGGACATCAGAGATAGGAAACAAATTCTCTCACTGACACCAATGGTGGGGCACTATTCCTTTCACTGACACCAATAATATATATTTTTACTTCCACAGACCACTAAACCTATAGTATTTTTTACTCCCACTGATTCCAGGGCATTTTCTACTCCCACTGGCCACACACAGCCTGCCCCCCTCCCCCCCTAAAGTTTGAAAGGCAGTAGACTGGCACTTTGTATGGAAAGTTTGGAGACCCCTGATTTACAGTATGGTGGGGAAAAAAAAGATCAGTGTGAACCAATAGAGCAAGGCACTTAACTTTATCAACATATCAGTTAATCTTGAACCATGAAGCTAGCTAGAATCATCTGGATTCCACTGTTTACCTTAACATGAATATATCAAAGAGACAAAACTTGTCTCATGAGAGTCATACAGAACACAATGAGAATATAAAATCCAAAGGTGAAGAAAGGACTTATATTGCATTGTACTGGCAGCATGGGATTATCAGAAATGTAGTATAGTACATGTGGTACTTTTAAGAAGAAGTTGGTAAGTTTGATATCTGAGATGGAGTGGGCTAATAAAGACCGTGAGGGGTGTTGGGGGAAAAGAGGGAAGATAAGGAAAGTGTAGGGGAAGGAAAGGAGGAAGAAAACCAGAGGGTCACTCTCCAGGGAGAAGGCGCAGGGTAAGAACAAAGATGGCATAATTTCCGCCTACATCACTTCCGGTCTGTGGAACACACGTGGAAACAAACAGAAACTTGGGTCGGCAGTGGCCATCTTGTAACCATGTGGTAGAAAAGAACACTATATCAGTGTTTGAACACAAATAACAGAAGATACATTTATGGAAGCAGTCAGCCCTCACTTTGTTTTGGATGACAAACATATAATAAAAATTTCAAATTCAATAATCCAATAAATGATGATAAATCACTAAAACAAAATAGTCAATAGGAAGAATGGTTAAACTATATAAATATATAATTGATACAGGTGAGTAGGGAAGGCACTCCACAACAACCACTACCTGAACACCGACAAACACTGCCCCTTACCACACAGCACCGGCCTCCTATTATGGAGGGTCAGTAAGCGCTCAGCCAATCCTGCAAGCAAGCTCCCAGTGTTGTCTCCTAGATCAGTGGAATCCTCTGGGTCTTAAGACCTCTTTACAATTCTTCACTGTTCAGATGATAAACGGGCACTAATTCCCAAATGTTGTGGGGTCAATATATGCTTGGATAGTTTCTCAGGCAAGCCTCCAAAAAGACCTCTCCAAACTCCTTACTCCTCCGGTGGTTCTCAACATAAACAAAGACAGCTCCCCATAGTGTAGATAATCAAACATATGATTTTATTAAAAAGTAGTAACTCACATTAAAATTTACTCTGATCTGTGTATTCTTGTCACGTTGGGTTATTCAACCTACAAGATGGTCGCGCTGGACCTGGTTCCTAGTATGCTGATGACGTAGGACGCCTAGCCACGCCCCCTTACTACTTTTTTATAAAATCATATGTTTGATCATCACCCATCCGTGCCCCTCTCCAATGTCTCTAGGGGTGAAAAATCGCCCAGTGGATCTGGTAAAATTGTTCCAGGGTACAAGGGCATGGGGAAAAATTACAAGACTGCTGCTACAAATAATGAGACTATGGGCTCAGGATGTGATAAGGCTTATTTGAAAAAATGCATGTCTCTTTTTGTACAGGTGGCATGTAATGCAACTTGTCAGGAATGCATGGAAAAGCATACAGTCAGGTCCATAAATATTGGGACATCGAAACAATTCTAATCTTTTTGGCTCTAAAGACCACCACAATGGATTTGAAATGAAACAAACAAGATGTGCTTTAACTGCAGATGTTCAGCTTTAATTTGAGGGTATTTACATCCAAATCAGGTGAACGGTGTAGGAATTACAACAGTTTGTATATGTGCCTCCCAGGGCCAAAAGTAATGGGACAATTGGCTGCTCAGCTGTTCCATGGTCAGGTGTGTGTTATTCCCTCATTATCCCATTTACAAGGAGCAGATAAAAGGTCCAGAGTTCATTTCAAGTGTGCTATTTTCATTTGGAATCTGTTGCTGTCAACTCTCGATATGAGATTCAAAGAGCTGTCACTATCAGTGAAGCAAGCCATCATTAGCCTGAAAAAACAAAACAAACCCATCAGAGAGATAGCAAAAACATTAGGTGTGGCCAAATCAACTGTTTGGAACATCCTTAAAAAGAAAGAACGCACCGGTGAGCTCAGCAACACCAAAAGACCCAGAAGACCACGGAAAACAACTGTGGTGGATGACCAAAGAATTCTTTCCCTGGTGAAGAAAACACCCTTCACAACAGTTAGCCAGATCAAGAACACTCTCTAGGAGGTAGGTGTATGTGTGTCAAAGTCAACAATCAAGAGAAGACTTCACCAGAGTGAATACAGAGGGTTCACCACAAGATGTAAACCATTGGTGAGCCTCAAAAACAGGAAGGCCAGATTAGAGTTTGCCAAACAACATCTTAAAAAGCCTTCACAGTTCTGCAACAACATTCTATGGACAGATGAGACCAAGATCAACTTGTACAAGAGTGATGGGAAGAGAAGAGTATGGAGAAGGAGAGGAACTGCTCATGATCCAAAGCATACCACCTCATCAGTGAAGCATGGTGGTCGTAGTTTCATAGCATGGGCATGTATGGCTGCCAATGGAACTGGTTCTTTTGTAATTATTGATGATGTGACTGCTGACAAAAGCAGCAATGAATTCTGAAGTGTTTCAGGCAATATTATCTGCTCATATTCAGCCAAATGCTTCAGAACTCATTGGACGGCGCTTCACAGTGCAGATGCACAATGACCCGAAGCATACTGCGAAAGCAACCAAAGAGTTTTTTAAGGGAAAGAAGTGGAATGTTATGCAATGGCCAAGTCAATCACCTGACCTGAATCCGATTGCGCATGCATTTCACTTGCTGAAGACAAAACTGAAGGGAAAATGCCCCAAGAACAAGCAGGAACTGAAGACAGTTGCAGTAGAGGCCTGGCAGAGCATCACCAGGGATGAAGCCTAGCGCCTGGTGATGTCTATGGGTTCCAGATTTCAGGCTGTAATTGACTGCAAAGAATTTGCAACCGAGTATTAAATAGTGAAAGTTTGATTTATGATTGTTAATCTGTCCCATTACTTTTGGTCCCTTAAAAAGTGGGAGGCACATATACAAACGAATGCAATTACTACACCGTTCACCTGATTTGCATGTAAATACCCTCAAATTAAAGCTGAAAGTCTGCAGTTAAAGCACATCTTGTTTGTTTCATTTCAAATCCATTGTGGTGGTGTATAGAGCCAAAAAGATTAGAATTGTGTTTATGTCCCAATATTTATGGACCTGACTGTATTATTATGTGTGATTTCAGTTGATGGAAAGCCAATCACAGCTCTGCTAGATTGTGGTAGTGTGGTGACATTAGTCAAAGGTGATTGTGTAAATCCTGCAAAGTTACACCCTAGCACCATTGGGGTTATTTGCATACATGGTGACACACATGATTATCAGACTGCTGTGGTTGAGATTGATACCCCTTGGGGCATAGTTACACATTCAGTGGGGGGTGGTACCCTTACTGCTTCATGAAGCCCTAGTGGGGAGAGATTTTCCCCACTTTTGGAGTTTATGGGAAAACAAAAGCAGTTGGGAGGACAGAGCTCCCCCTGCTGAGGCAACACGGGAACCCACACCAGACCCTTTTGATTACCAAATAGAAAGGGAAACTGTTGGCCTGTCCGAGCAAGAGGAAGATCCTTTTTCCCTTTTCTGTAATGGCTGGGGAGCAGGAGGAGCTGGAATCCAGCCCCCAGCTGGAGATTCATGAACAAGAAATTATCTCTGACTCTAATAGTGAGAGTGGACAGAATGTGGTGCCTGACTTAGAGGTCAGAAAAGATGATTTTTGTATGGAACAACTAAAAGACGCCACACTCAATAGAGCCAGAGAAAATATTAAAAAGATAGATGAGGAACCTGTTGAACCTAATATAGGGGTGTCTTTTCCCTACGTGGCTCCTGAAAATAACTTGCTGTATCAGGTGATAAAGCAAGGGGAGGAGAAGGTAGAGCAGCTAGTGGTTCCCAAACCCTATCGCCGGATGGTATTCGATTTAGCCCATGGTCATATAATGGGAGGACATCTCCACAGTCAGGACCACAGTTATACAGCATAACATAATTACGGAAACGGAAGGTTTACGGGTAAATGTAAAGCCCTATAGAATACCCAAGGCTAGGTGGGAAGCAGTTGCAAATGAAAAAAAGCACATGTTAGAGCTAGACAAAATAGAGGAGTCCCACAGTGACTGGTCAAGTCCCATAGTGATGGTGTCACGTACCTGGTGGAAGAGTCTGACTTATGCAGCGGGCAACCTGACTTACTCCTCCTGACTCGGGAGCCCCTGGTAGAGCAGACAGGTGGCTCGGGAGTGCAGGATGGCACGAGGGTCGGACTGGGTCACTGGTGTTGGTAAGAAGTCCGTTGGTGCACTCGTGCACTTGAAGCATGGTCATACAGGCCGAGTCGTGAAACAGGCTAGTGGTGCAGTACAAGAGGAGCAGGCGGATGGGAGGTCAGGTCCAGGCAGGGTCATCAACAGGCAGGCAGCAAAAGTACGGAAGTGTCAGGCAAGAGAGTGGTCGTAGACAATCCAGGGGTCGGTGCAGGCAGAAATAAGCAGAGTCAGGCAGGCCGGGTCACAGGAACAGAGAATCAGAGTACAGGTTAATCAGGAACACACACTACACGCTGTAGATCAGACAGCACTTGCTGCAGGGTGTGCAGAACTGAAATAGAGCCGTTTGGCGCCTTTTCCTGCGCGTGTGTGCCCGTGAACGCGTGCGAATGCGCAAATAGCGCTAAAAAAACCATGCCATTGTTAAGAGGAATGTTTAGCTATCAAATGGGCCTTAGATGCCCTGAAATACTACCTGTTGGGGAGACCATTCAAAATAGTCACGTATCATGCCTCCCTCTTAAATGGATGGGTGATAACAAGGAGAAAAACAGGGTGACAAGGTGGTTCCTTGCTCTTCAAGTATTTAGATTCACAGTGGAACATAGAGCTGGGAAACTTTAAATAATGCAGATGCCTTTCCCCTATCAATTGTCTGGTTGGAACAGTTGCTCAGCCGCAGGGGCTTGAGCGGGGGGGGGGGGGGGGATATGTGGCGTTATGAAACGCGAGGTGATCGATGGATGTTAGTTTCCTGCAAGTGAACGCATACGAGGTGAAACATAAGGTGGAATCCGGTCCGGGTTTTACCAGCCACCTTGGCAGGGTGGGTTCCGGACCAGATTTTGCGGTCCACTTGTGTCCATCAACAGGTGGTATAAAGGAAGCTGACCTGAATCAGATAATGGCTGTGACCTGGGACTCAGGAGCCATCAAGCTTGAGAAGGCTGCTGAAATGATCTTTGTTTTTTGAATGAAAAAAAAAGTTTGCATCATCTTTGTTTTGTGGGTGACTGGGAGAGGGAAACTGAAACTGTTCAGTTAGTACCTAGATGGCAAGGATTTATTTTCTGTTTTTTTTATTTGATTTACAGTACCTGCAATATATATAGCCCTCTTATAGGGGGGGTCATATTAAGTTGCCCTCCCCACACAGGCTATGGCGCTAACCTGCAGGTAAACAAATGAGCCAGAGCCTTCGCTAAAGGAAGAGTGGACTATGAATATATAATTGGCAGTGCCTCCACCTAGAACAGGGCTCCAGCTTATGTAGAGATGATCCCTTTCTAGGAAAATAACTAGCAACTCACCCAAAATAATTGACAGCAGTAGTACTAATACACCCAGCATAGATTTCCAAGAATAAAGATATGCAGACATACCAGCAGGCGATTAGTGTAACTTTATATATGATAAAGTGATGGCATTACATCCAACCAACACAATAACAAGAAAAATGTACATATGTCTTAGAAGAACAGTATATATGTGTATCTATATATATGGATATATAACTAAAGGCCTTTAACGCCAATACCTCCAATTAGGCACTGTGGCACAGTTCAGTCGCAGGGGCCCCTGATGAGCTGACTTGCAAGGCTTAACACAATCCGGCTTGAGAGGACAAACGCTGACACATCTGTGGAGCGGTGGCTTCCTGGAGACGCTTTTACAGATGAACACACCGACGGCGAAGAAGTCTGGAACACGCCACCTGCAAGGCAAATCAGGCCTATCCAGGTTATCTCTTGGTCCCTAACCTGACTATAGGCTATCAATGCTACCGGACTGCTACCTATCTAAATGGCCGTAGGAAGCCTAACCTGTCTCTTCCCTGAGCTGTTTACCGTTCTCTAGGCTAATACTAGCTAGGAACCCCCCAGACCAAAAAGGGACACTGTTGCTCTAAATAATGAAGTGGCAGATATACACTTCAAAACAAACCAGTCACTTGACTCAAATGAGCTTTGCTGTCATACACTTGAGAATCCCCCAAGTATATTGCAGTATGCCAATAGAAAGTGAATCAGAGAAGCCTCTAACACAGGGATATGCAGATACAGTATCTCTGATTCCCACACAGGAGTGACAGAAATATAACAAACAGTGAGCTAATAGTGCAGTAATGCTTGCCAATGTTGTCCCTTTTCAGTCTGGAAGGATAGAAATAACACAAAATCAGCCTGCAGCAGCTCCTGCTGGCATAGCATGTGGCTGGTCACACTCTCCCTTCACTTCCTGTAAGGCATCCATGTATATAGCCTTGAGGGGTCTCCTGACCTTTTAGCAGGGGCAGGAAACAACCTCTTAACAAGAAGAATCCGTTTGTAATAAGAACTTTATGGTAGGCACCAGGCATTAATGTAAACAAACTCACAGACAGTGTACAAAAGAAAAAACAAAAAACAAAGAACACTTCCCTACACACTCCTCCTGGTGAAACCTTTACGTCCCGTCAAAGACAATATAATATATATGCGGCATCCCTCTCTACATTACAAAGGCAAGTTAGTAAATCATTCCAGGTGAAGCAAAAACTGGTAACATACTGACCAAATTAAAGACTGCCCCTACCCAGGCATGATACAAGTGAGGCTGAGTAATGAATCTGGGATCCCCCAAACTATCATAAGTCAAGATGGGTGGGGGGAGGCTAGCTCGTTCTCCTCTTCATAATTCTCACTGAAGTAAAGCTGTGTTCCCAGGCCCTGAACTAGGACTTTGTGTCATAGGAAGGGATGGTACTAGTTGTGAGTCAGAACTAGGCCCCTGACTGGGGCACAAATTCTGGAGACCCAAGATTTGCGTCTCCCGGGAAGGAGGAGTGACGGTGCTGGCAACATCAGGGGTAACATTCCACTCACTCTGACTGACATCAGGAATAGGAGGCAGATCATTCACTGGAGTGTCAGCTGTGATTTCCTCATCACTAACTTGAGGAATGGGCAGTACATGATTGTGATGCCAAGCTTTGATTCTTCCTTCTGGCCCCTTATCTTGTATACAGGGATCCCAGGTAACTTATCCAATACTGAGAAGATTTCTTTCCTCTGTCAGCTGATTTATGCTTTCCTGTTGCACCGAGGTTTTGTAGTAGTACTCTATTGCCTATATTCAAGTTTCTTTATCTCACCTGAAGATCAAACGTTCTTTTGTTTCCTTCATTACATTTGGCCACATTTTCTTCAGCCAAGCAGTAAGCAGACTTAAGGGTATCTTTCAATCTAGCCACATATTGGTAGTGGCTTTGGAGACTAATCCCAACAGCAGAGACCCCTAGTAGAAGGTCAATTGGTAATCTGGGCTCTCTCCAAACATCAAAAAGTAAGGGGAAAACCTGGCGCTCTCTTGCCTTGTACGGTTATATGCATGAACCATGGCTTCAACCCTATGACTCCAGGTACGTTTGTCATCAGCCTGTAGGGTGCCTAGCATGTCAAGCAAGGTCCTGTTAAATCTTTCAGGAAGAGCATCACCTTCAGGGTGGTAAGGTGTAGTTCAACTCTTGCAAATTTTTAGCAGCTGAAGCAATTCCTTGATCAACTTGCTCTCAAAATCCCAACCCTGATCTAAGTGTATTCTGTGGGGGAGGCCGTAGTGGATAAAATATTTCTCCCAAAGCACTCAAGCAACCGTTACTGCCTTTTGATCCTTAGTAGGGAAAGCTTGGGCGTACCGAGTAAAGTGATTGTTCACCACTAATACATTTCAGATCCCTCAGAAAACTGGATCAATACATAGAAAGTCGATACAGACCAGATCCATGGGGCCTCAACTTTGTAAGTGCTTCATGGGGGCAGCACGGTCTGGCAGAGCTTTCCTCTGAAGTCAACGTCTGCAAAGATTGACGGCCATGAGTCTTTTCTGGCCCCAGATGGCCATGATGGTCATTCAGACTCCTGAACACCATCTTGCGGAAGCATTCTGGGAGCACTAACTGAAGCCTCCCAGGGTGGTTATCATACAATACCACACTATAGAGTAGTCCTTTGTCAATCTAAAATTTCTTCCAATCCCTCAGGAAAGGACCACACTCAGTGGGCAGGAACTTCTTCAACATCTCTGGATCTTTAGCACTCACTGCTCTGTACAAAGGTCAGATAACAGGGTCAGACTTCTGACTTTTAATCATTCACTGGGAGGCTATGGAGCATCTTTCAAATGACCCCAGTGCAGCCGGGTAAGAGAACATATCAGGGACAGTTTCTGGACCACTACCCATGCAGTCCACGAGCCGTGTCTCAGAAAAAGCCACTTTATCTTCAACAACTGCGGCTGTAGCACACAGGGCTCCGACACCAGGGCCAGGGACCTCTTCCCAGACATTCTCTTCAGATATAGGGGTCAACCCCGGGCGTCTTGATAGGGCATCTGCTTCAATGTTTTTTGTGCCCGGTTTGTACTTCAATGTAAACTGGTAATTGGAAAGAGCGGCTAACCATCGGTGACTGGTGGCATCCAGCTTGGCTGTAGTTAGACCATACATCAAAGGAATGTTATCAGTTCTTACTCCAAATGAAGCTCTGTATAGATAATCATGTAACTTGTCAACGATGGCCCATTTGAGTGCCAAGAAATCCAACTTGTGAACTGGGTAATTACGCTCACTAGGAGAAAGACTTCAGCTGATAAAGGCTATGGGCCATAATCCTGTGGGATACTCTTGATGCAATACTCCACCAAGGCCCTCAAAACTCGCATCCACATGAAGTACATAGGGCTTCTGAGCATCAGCGTAAGCCAAGACCGGCGCTTCCGTCAATTTATTCTTCAATTGATAAAAGGCTCCTTCACATGATGAAGTCCAGTTGTCCCCAAAGGGGCTTCTGAGAGACCTCTTTTGCTTCTCTGAGCTGTTCATATCACTCTTCAACAAGTCATGAAGGGGTTTAGCCACTTTTGAATACCCCTCTACAAATCTGCAATAATATCCGCAAAAGCCAAGGAAGGACCGTAGCTCTGTAATATTCTGAGGCTGGGGCCAGTTCAGCACAGCCTCAACTTATGCGGGGTCAGTGGCCACAGCTTCAGCAGAAACTATGTGATCCACTTATGTGACTGATGATCTGCAGAACTTGCACTTGTCTGCTGACGGCTTCAGTCCCTCATCTTTCAGATGCTGTAACACCCACATGAGCCTCTCTTCATGTTCTTCTAAGGTTTCCCCGAACACAATAATGTCATTGAGCTACACAAGACATTTCCTGGGGACTAAGTCACCTAGAAAATTTCCCATCAGTCTCTGGAAGGTTGCAGGCACACCTCTTATGCCCTGTAGCATGCGTGTGAACTGGTAGAAACCCAAGAGACATATGAATGTAGTCTTCTCCTGGTCCTCGGATGCCATCGGGATTTGGTAGTACCCAGACTGCAGGTCTAGTACAGTGAACCCCTGATTCCCATCGAGAGCTTCCAAATCTTTCTCTATCCTGGGTAGTGTGAACTGATCCGGTATTGTCCTCCGATTGAGGGTTTGGTAATCTACACACAACCGGATGGACCCACACTTTTTCCTCACTACTACAATCGGGGAGGCATAAGAGCTTTTACTGCCCACGATAATCCCTTGGCCCTTCCTCTGGTTTAAGGTCTGCCTCAGCTCATCAACATCTTTAGGTGCTATTCTTCGAGGTCTCTCTCGGAAAGGAGTAGCATTGATTAGTCAAAAACTGTGCTGGGCACTTCTAGCACAGTACACATCCATGCCATCTATTGAGAAAACGTCCAGTAAATCTGACAATTGCTTTGTCAGCTTTTGGCTCCAAGCCTCTGGTAGAGTTGGACCACTCAAATCAAATTGGAGCTTAGGGGTTAGAGCTGCATTCCTGACCTGAACTCTACACACTTCAGCATAGAGGTTCACACCAAGCACTGGGAAACAATGGGCAACATTTTGATGAGGATCAATTACAACGGAATGAAGAGAACAGGCTACCCTTAGCACTCTCTCTCCCCCTGCTGGAATTCTCCTGGGTGTTCGCCAATGTGATATACCACTCCATGGCGGTGGCCAATGAAAAGGGCCTCACAGGGCTCCTTAATATCAAATTCAGATGAAATAGCCTAATTTCCTTCAAGGAATTTCTGGAAAGCACTATGTACTGCTCTGCAATTAGTGCCTAGTATTACTGGGGCTGCACGGGCATCACCTGTGTCAGGGCAGACCAGAGCTGTGATCTCCGTAGGGGGTATACCCTTGTTCTCTAACTCAGGTACAGTCACAATCACTTGTAGACTTCCATCAACAAGGTATGAATGAGAGTTTAGCCCCCATAACTCCATTTGTCCAGTAGATTGAAGAGGTATGCTGCTTGGATACTTCTGGTAGAATGAACAATAGACAAGAGTAACTTGGGACCCGGTGTCAAATAAAGTTTGAGTGGCATGTCCATTGACAGTAACTTTAACAAGGGACTTAGACTTTATAATATTTCTTCTTGGTTTTGGTTTGAAATGTCTCCTTCCTTGTTTCTGTTTTCGTACAGGGAACACCACACTTTGCACTGTTCCCCCAATTTCCTGACATATTATAGCTGAATGACGCATCTGATCACACCTGAAACACTTTCGGGGGTCCCACTCCCTTGGTGATATAGCTGGTCGTTTGCTTGAAAGCTAGGACTGGTAAGGCTCAGGTTTCTCTCTTTGGGTCCGATCAGGGGAGTAATCCTCTCATGAGACAGCTTTTATTTTCTTAGGAGTACTAAATTGAATGTCAGCTTCCTGTTTCTTTACTATTTCCATTAGCTCATGGATGGGAACTACTTTGTCAGAAAACATAATTTTAAGGAGCTGTGCAAGAGGCTGGTGAGGTAACAAACCTCTAACTAATTGCTTGGTCCGCATAGAATCTACTTCATAAGTGAATATAGCGCAGTGACATACTAAACAGGACAAGAGCAACTGTAATTGGGCAATAAAAGTAGGAAAACTTTCTCCTTCCTTCTGCCGAGACATTCGGTAATCGGCAACCATCTGCTCAAGATCATGGCATGGCTCAAAGTGATCAGACAGTACCTGTATGTAGTCTGTTGCACTTGCTCCTTCATGTGCATCTTGGTACAGGCTTTCAGTGAGACACTGCTTCTTAGCTTCCTCTGAGCAAGACCACTCCCCAAGACATCGAAGGGTGTGCTCTTTCCATGCCTCAAATCCCTCTTCTCCTTGTGGTACAGGAACATTACCAGAGAATGATTTTAAATTTTTATAGTGTGTGGACTGTAACCCCTGTGCTAGCATTTCTGTCAGCTTAGTTAACCCCTTCTTTACCGGGCACTTAAACCCCCCTCCTGCCCAGACCAATTTTTGGCTTTCAGCGCTGTCGCATTTTGAATGACAATTGCGCGGTCGTGCGACGTTGTACCCAAATAAAATTTGCATCCTTTTTTTCCCACAAATAGAGCTTTCTTTTGGTGGTATTTGATCCCCTCTGCGTCATTTCTGATCGCCGCTATAAACAAAAAATGAGCGACAATTTTGCAAAAAAGAACAATATTTTTTACTTTTTGCTAAAGTACAAATCCATTAAAAAAATATTCATCAGTTTTGGCCAATATATATTCTTCTACATATTTTTGGTAAAAAAAAAAAATCGCAATCGGCGTATATTGATTGGTTTGCGCAAAAGTTATCGCGTCTACAAACTGGGAATTGATTTATGGCATTTTTATTATTTTTTTTTTTTTACTAGTAATGGCGGCGATCTGCGATTTTTATCGGGACTGCGATATTGGGGCGGAAATGTTGGACATTTTTTACATATTTTTGGGACCAATGACATTTATACAGCGATCAGAAATTTAAATGTCCACTGATTACTGTATAAATGTAATTGGCAGTGAAGGGGTTAACCAGCAGGGGGCAGTGAAGGGGTTAAATATGTTCCCTGGGTGTGTTCTAACTGTGGGGGGGCGGGGCTGGCCGGGACATAACAGATCTAACTGATCCCAGTGACAGGGATCAGTAGATCTGTTATGTCCCCTGTCACAGAACGGGGAACCGCCGTGTTTACAACGGCGGTTCCCCGTTCTGAGGCTCCTGAAAGTGATCTGCGGGTCTCGGGCGGACATCGAGGGGGCGCGCAGGAGCATGCGCAGTGGAGGACATCCATGGACGTCCTCCGGGCATTTCAGGTCCGCGCTGGAGCCGTATTTCGGCAATAGCGCGGACCTGGAGTGGTTAAAGTATATAGTGCATCATCACTAGATGGTTCACTATCACTAACCAAACTGGGTAGCGGATATTGGTTCTTCCTTTACCTGACTCTGCAAGGGGGTAGCGGTTAAATATCTCTTTTTAGGAGCAACTGCAGGGTGCCCCCCTGAATTGGGTTTCTCCTCCATATTGTTGGTACCACTTCTATCTCTGCAGTGCCTCTAAATGTAGCCCTGTTATAGGGGGGTCATATGAAGTTGCCCTCTCCACACAGGCTATGGCGCTAACCTGCAGGTAAACAAATGAGCCAGAGCCTTCGCTAAAGGAAGAGTGGACTATGAATATATAATTGGCAGTGCCTCCACCTAGAACAGGGCTCCAGCTTATGTAGAGATGATCCCTTTCTAGGACAATAACTAGTAACTTACCCAAAATAATTGACAGCACTAGTACTAATACACCCAGCATAGATTTCTAAGAGTAAAGATATGCAGACATACCAGTAGGTGATTAGTGTAACTTTATATAAGATAAAGTGATGGTATTACATCCAATCAACACAATAACAAGAAGAATGTACACGTGTCTTAGAAGAACAGCATATATGTGTATCTATATATCTAGATATACAGTATTTAAAAAAAGTGAGTACACCCCTCACATTTTTGTAGATAATTTATTATATCTTTTCATGTGACAACACTGAAGAAATGACACTTTGCTACAATGTAAAGTAGTGAGTGTACAGCTTGTATAACAGTGTGAAATTTCTGTCCTCTGAAAGTAACTCAACACACAGCCATTTCATTTTTCATTCGTTTTATGTACAGCTCTGCCTCCCCGACCTTTAACAACATATAGGGGGTTTACCATCCCTGAGCAGCAAAATGGTACATAATATTATCGACCCCCCCCTCTAGTGCCCCCCTTTTTCATAACCTTAAGGGATTTTTCAAATGTGGCCAGTGTCAAGTTTGCCAGATAAACAAATATCAGAGGAAGAAGATCCTCAATTTTTCATCTACCGTTACCAATAAGGAGTATACCATTGAGTCCTTCATTACCTGTAGGACCACCCATGTAGTCTATCTACTACAGTGCCCTTGTGGCCTGCAATATGTGGGCAGGACCACGAGGGCCCTGGGCTTTAGACTTGGTGAACATTTGGCTAACATACGCAAGGGATACAAGAATCATAGTGTATCCAGACATTATGATAAGGCACATGCACGAGATCCCACAGGGACCCTATTTGTGGGTACCGACTGCTTTGTTTCACATTGGAGGGGTAGCCTTAGGGTGAGGGAGTTATCCAAGATGGAGTCAAAGTGAATCTTTCTCCTTAAGAGTTACTCCCCGTCTGGCCTGAATATACAGGGTGGGCCATTTATATGGATACACCTTAATAAAATGGGAATGGTTGGTGATATTAACTTCCTATTTGTGGCACATTAGTATATGTGAGGGGGGAAACTTTTCAAAATGGCCGCCATGGTCACCACCCATCTTGAAAAGTTTCCCCCCTCACATATACTAATGTGCCACAAACAGGAAGTTAATATCACCAACCATTCCCATTTTATTAAGGTGTATCCATATAAATGGCCCACCCTGTAGATCTGGATGTTAATTGTTTTATTAACAATTCCTGATCTATGCGTGGGACCCCATTTTTCTTTCCTCCCCCCTTCCGTTTTTGTTGTTGAGCAAACCCATGGGTGTAGTAGGTGCAGGTTAGGGAGATCCATGCACCAGTATACCTATATGGGCGCTTATTAATATGGATAACCCTCATGTTACATACTTATACATATTTTCTGTTACTTACAATGTGTTGGATTACCTTTATATATTAGATTGTATATTTTATTGTTTATAAATACAACACATGCCTTGTGTTCCCCACAGCTTAGGTCTGTAAAATTCCCTTTCTATGTCCATGTTGTTCTTAGTCCCATGGACGTTTATTTTTATTTTCATTTTTATATTTTTCATTTTCTATTTTTTATTCATTTAACTTTTTGTCTCTTATACAGTTATAAGATGCAATTTTATGGCCATGTATGGCCGCACTACATTTTTAAAGTTTTGAGCGGTTTAATATTATTTTTAGTATTTTAACTATTAATTCAGCATATTGTAATCCTTTAGGCTACAGTAGTTGGGCCATTGTGAGTTGCAACTACATATTTTTTCGGTCGTTCATCCTGGAACGCAAACAGACTAAGTTCCGGTCTGTTTAACGCTCGTCGCATTTGGATGAGGCAATTGGGCACATTCGGACGTGCTCATGCGTCCGTCCCTTATGGGAGATATGGGAGGGATTTTGCCCCGAACGAAAGCTGGGATTGGACCGCAGGGATGTCTTGAGATGTATTTTAAGCGGTGTGACGAGACATCCTTCATGCCCCGGAAGACGTCCGTTCGTGACGAAATCGATAGGGCGGAAGTGATGTCTCGTGGTCACCGCTGAATGAACTTTACCTGATATCTGTGAGATTTTCATTGGGAACTTGTAAGTGCATTACTTTATTAAAATTTTTGGCTTTTAAACGATAAGACACTCTTTCATTTTCCTTGAGCTCTACGGACACATTTGGAAGACAGTGTTTTGGAGGGTGGTCGCTGTGACCCAGTGGAGGTCTATATCCACACAGGTGTTCCCTGACCCCCTACAATAAGGGGTCCAGGAGTCCCGGTAAGGGTACATCTCTATCGGTGGTGGACACTTGCACTGAAGTGGTGGTGTGGTGGATGTATATATGCCTATGGTCACTTGGACAAGATTCATACATTCTTTTTGCACCAACTTTCTATCACAGGATTGAATTTATTTGGATTTTAATTTGGACTTATATTTTCTTGCACTTACCTTTATCACAGGATTGAACCAATTAGGACCCTTTTTTTGAATTTATATATGCACTTTTCAATTTATATATCACTTTTGTTTTAAGATTTAGCTTATTTGATATATACACAAGTGCAATTTACTTTTGTTATAATATTATTTAGGTGTAGAATTCACACTTATAAATTGCAGCTGTGCTTGGTTTCTTTTTTAGGGGGTAGTGCAGCCTGTTCTATACACAATTTAACACAGCCATTAATGTCTAAACCGCTGGCAACAAAAGTGAGTACACCCCTAAAAGAAAATGTCCAAATTGGGCACAATTAGCCATTTTCCCTCCCCGGTGTCATGTGACTTGTTAGTGTTACAAGGTCTCAGATATGAATGGGGAGCAGGTGTGCTAAATTTGGTGTTATCGCTCTAACTCTCTCATACTGGTCACTGAAAGTTCAACATGGCACCTTGTGGCAAAGGACTCTCTGAGGATTTAAAAAAAGAATTGTTGCTCTACATAAAGATGGCCTAGTCTATAAGAAGATTGCCAAAATCCTGAAACTGAGCTGCAGCACGGTGGCCAAGACCATACAGCTGTTTCACAGGACAGGTTCCACTCAGAACAGGCTTCGCCATAGTCGAGCAAAGAAGTTATGTGCACATGCTCAGCATCATATGCAGAAGTTGTCTTTGGGAAATAGACGTATAAGTACTGCCAGCATTACTGCAGAGGTGGGGGGGTCAGTCTGTCAGTGCTCAGACCATACCCCGCACACTGCATCAATTGGTCTGCATGGCTGTCATCCCAGAAGGAAGCCTCTTCTAAATATGATGCAAAAGAAAGCCTGCAAACAATTTGCTGAAGACAAGCAGACTAAGGACATTAGATTAGTAGATTACTGGAATCATGTCCTATAGTCCGATGAGACCAAGATAAACTTATTTGGTTCAGATTGTTTCAAGCGTGTGTGGAGGCAACCAGGTGTAGAGTACAAAGACAAGTGTGTTTTACCTACAGTCAAGCATGGTGGTGGGAGCATCATGGTTTGGGGCTGCATGAGTGCTGCCGGCATTGGGGAGCTACAGTTCATTGAGGGAACCATGAATGCCTACATGTACTGTGACATACAGAAGCAGAGCATGATCTCCTTCTTTCAGAGACTGAGCTGCAGGGCAGTATTCCAACATGGCCCCAAACACACCTCCAAGACGACCACTACCTGCTCTCATACACTTGAGAATAGCCCAAGTATATTGCAGTATGCAAATAGAAAGTGAATTAGAGAAGCCTCTAACACAGGGATATGCAGATACAGTATCTCTGATTCCCACAAAGGAGTGACAGAAATATAACAAACAAAGCAGCGCTCAAGGGGTTAATCCAGTGAAACAAGCCATAGTCTTGGAGTAAAAAACAGATGACATTTATTAAGTGGTATGTTCCCCTGCACTACCACTAGTAAATTAATATGAATTTGCTAAACAGAGATTGGTGTAAACAATGTGTGAATGGGTAATGTGAATATGCTACAGTATGAATCTGTGTTCACAGTTACACATATAAAGCATAAAATAAATTTTAAAAAATACAGTGCAATATTCTACCAATTAGTACCACGTGTAAGTACAAATAAATATATAGTGCAAGTACAAAAAATCATGAAAGTGATCAGTGCTCCAATATTTCAATAGTTCATATGCATATGAAAGAGCTCATAACTCCCTATATATAAAAGTGACAGTCCACATGAAAATCCAATAAAGTGCTTAAAATAGTGTAAAGGTGCTTAAAACACTGTGTCTTCCTTTGCTGAATGATTCAGGAGTTGTGCATTTATCCTCCACCTTAGTGCAATCTATGCGCTCACCTCCATGGCGATTAAAAATCACCTTAAGCTGTAATATCTTTGATGTCAACGAAGGGGTCAGTCACCATAGGTTTGTACACTCTTTTCCTGTGGCTTCGATGTGTTTAAACCTCCAGCGCTCAGATATGGTCAGCAGGGCATAAAGGGTTAAACGGAAGGGACCCTTATGGTGTAGTATTTAAGCAATGATAGTTTTATCAAATAGTAAATACTTACATTAAAAATTGATAAAACCATCTATAAACAGGTAAAAATAGGCATGCAGCAGCCTCTTGTGACGTGAGAGGCGGCTGCATGCCAATTTGTACCTGTTTATAGCTGTTTTTATCAATTTTTAATGTAAACATTTACGATTTAATAAACCCAGCGGGGTTCAACAGACTCAGACTGTTCCAAGCTAAACGACTATGTAACGCAAGGGAATGTAATGAAAAAGAAGTTTTCAGAGAAGGGTTATCCCTCTGAACTAATCCAAGAGGCCTTCCTGGCACAGGCAGACCCTCCGAATAAGCAAGGAATCGTAACAGATACCATAGAGAATACTATAAGATTTGGAACCACCTTCATAACAAATATAAATCTGTTTCAAATATAATCAAGAGACACTACAACATCCTTCTCCTAGACCAACGACTCGCTCCGGTACTTCCGGCAGCCCCACAGATTTCCTTCAAGAAAACCCGTACAGTAAAAAACATCCTGGCCCCCAGTAAGATACAAACTGTAAACAAAAGTAGGCCCCTAGACATCAGGTCCTACTTTGACTACTTTGCAAAAAGCAAGGATGCTTGACCTGTCAATTTATCACACATGGGAGCACTAAAATCACCACCACAAAAGGTAGTCTTTCATATCAACCAATTTATTACATGTTCAACTGAGTTCGTTATATATGTTCTAAAGTGCCCATGTAATCTGTTATATGTTGGTCATATTATACGGGCCCTCAGAGCCAGAGTTGGAGACCACCGAAGATTTATAAAGAAAGGTAATGAGGAACATAGTGTACCACGGCATTTTCACCAGGCCCATAATGATGATATTAGATGTTTAGAGGTTTTGGCGATTGAAACTATCCCAAAGGGGTCTCTCATGGATAATGAAAGGTTTTCTCTCATATCAAACAATATGAATGAGGTACTGGAAACAAACAGTCTAATTTAGGGACACTAGGAACCTTTTTTTATTTTTTTTTAAATTTTTTAAAAAAATTTCTTTGATTTTTTTTTTGTTCTGGGACTAAGGAGCCAATGATTTCTGGATTGCCCCGTGTTCCCTCCCACTTCCTTCCAGCCCCCCTCCTTCCTGGATTTCTACCCCCCCCCCCTTAAAAGCAACCTACAAACATTGGGCTCTAGACTTTGATAAAGCGCAGGAGCGTGAAACGCATCAGTCTTCAGCCCCTCTCCCCTCAGCAGTGTCCGCTGGAGCTCCTGGAGACCCCCGCACGTTGCCTTTGCAGGTGGTTAACCCTTTAACAAGAGATCCAGTCTGTCTCAGACTCCTGCTTTCAGCTCTGCCCATGGTCAGCTGACCTATCTCATGTGATCCACCCCGGAGCCTGAGAGACCATGGGAACCCTGTGCAGCTGAGGATCATCCCTCTCCTCCAGCTTGCATCGATCCACAGCTCCCGGCAGGAGTTGCGGCTACAGAGACGGGTGGTCTGCCTCCACCCCTCCTTTCACTGCTCCTGCTCCCTGCCACCACCACGCTGGGACCGAGCACACATCCCCTGGCAGCAGCGGCACCTGGCAGCAGTGATCTCCTTCCCCCTGCTTACCTAGACAACATCCAGCATGTCTCCACCACACCACTGTGAGTCGGGTGTATCACACGGCTGGCAATCCAGCATATCTGTGTCTCCCTATCTTCCCAGAGGACTCCGGTGGATCTGCTTGAGTTTGGGAGTTATTATTAACCATAACTGTTTGATCAATATCAGCAACTTTGTGATCTATGACCCAGCTCAGAGAGCAAGTGGTATATGTTTTTAACAGCTAATAAATGCCATCTATTTTTTACTCCAAGACTATGGCTTGTTTCACTGGATTAACCCCCTTGAGCGCCGCTTTGTTTCTCTCACTACGGCACAAACCCCCCCCCCCCCAAGGTTTTTTAGCTGGCTGCTCTCGAGGTACATTATGCTTATTTTAATTTTTTAATATACTTTTAATTACTTCCATTAAAACAGTTAATACATGTTGGAGTCATTGACCTGGTTTAAGCGCTATATGGATCATGCTGTTGTCTTGTGTGAGAAATATAACAGTGAGCTAACAGTGCAGTAACACTTGCCTATGTTGTCCCTTTTCAGCCTGGAAGGATGGATATAACACAAAACCAGCCCGCATCGGCTCCTGCTGGCATAGCATGTGGCTGGTCACACTCTCCCTTCACTTCCTGTAAGACATCCACATATATAGCCTTGAGGGGTCGCCTGACCTTATAGGGTTGAAAATGGTTTTATTTGGAACAAAATAAAAATACACAGTGAGGTGACATTTAGCAGTTTTAATATGTTATGAGAGTCCGCCAATGGCTATCGCCCGTAGTCGGACCAATCTCAAAGTGCTATAACATATCCTTTGGGCATTGAAATATAACCAATCATAAAAGTAAAGAAAAAAGAGAAAAAGGGAATGATAAAGGTCATGTACATTGTTCACCAATTTTAAAGTAGAGAGCAGGAGAGATAGCCAGTCTGAAGTACAAAAAGAAAAGGGAAGAAATAGGGGATCTCAGGAGCAGATGAAAATGGTAAAAGAAAGGTAGTGTGGGGAGGGGGAAGATGGCCTGGGGGGGGGGCTCCTCTGGGAATCAGATCAGAGTGAAGGGATGGTGTGGGGGCAATATGGCGCCCCTTCTCGAGGAAGGAAGTCAAGGTTGGGGGGAAAGGTAATCCTGTATGTGAGGGGAGCATGGCCGCCAGGGTGTCAGAAGAGGAGAAGCGCAGCCAAACCGACCAAAACACTTTATATTTATCAAAAGTATTGTTGTCCATAGCCAACAATTCCTCAACTCTCATGATATCGTTTACGGTAGCAACCCATTGCGATAGAGGTGGAGTATTCGTGGTCTTCCAATATAGGGGTATGAGCTGTCTAGCTGCAGCTAAAAAAAAACAAAGAAGACATTTCTTTTGAGAAGCAATGGAACCTGGAAGCATGGAGAGGAGAGCAATTGCTGGAGCCGGAGATATGGCCTCATCATATATAGTATTGTAAATTTCAAATACCTGTATCCAGAAGGGTCGACTCCTCTCATACTCCCACCAGAGGTGAAGATATGTTCCCACAGCCAATTCACAGCACCAGCATGTGGTGGGAGTAGCAGAAAAATGTGGTGCAATGTGTGTGGATCCTTGTACCAACAGGATAAAATCTTATAGTTTTTTTCCTGTGCAGGAGATGGATGATCTATGCTTGAAGTGGAATGCGGATTGCCAGTCCACTCTTGATAGCTCCTCTCCCAGGTCTGTGGACCGCTCCCTAGTATAGGGTGGCAGGCCCTCGAGAGTGAGGATTTGGATCAAATTGTATAGGGATGATAATAGATGTCTGGGCGTATCCTTTAGAGTACACAAATGCTTGAATTCATTCAGAGGGAAGTGTGTGTTCGACGAGAGGAACAACTGCTTTGCGAACAAAGAGAGATGTAGGGTAGTGAGCCAGTCCAGATGGCGTGACGGGGCACCCATACGGGGGTGGATGAAGTTGTGGGAGTGAGAGAATGGTTTCATGATGGGGACCCCTAAGTGTCTCTCATACCAGATTGCAGCCAGTGTTAATGGAGAGGCCGTAGCTAAGTGGGAGAGCGAGGACCCATACCCCCATAGAAGTGCACGGAGATCAGTTGGGGCCAGGTTTTGTTCAACCAGGACTGATGCTTTTTGAAAAGGGCGAGGAAACCATTCTAGGACTCGGGCTATAAGAGCGGCCTTATAGTAAAGTTCATAATCGGGGAGACCCGTACCACCCTGTAATTTTGGGAGGGTAAGTAGGTTATATTTAACTCTGGATAAGCCTCTGTTCCAGAGGAATCTGACAGAGAGGGAACGCAAGGAGAGTAAGAAGGACTTTGGGACCAAGGTGGGTATGGTTTGAAAGAGATAACGCATCTTGGGCAGCGTGCCCATTTTGAGGGTGTTAATGCACCCAAGCCATGGTATGGAGAAACTTCTCCATGACTCCAATTCCTTCCGGATTGTGGAAAGGAGAGGGATATAATTCAATGCATACAGGTTCGATAGGTTTGCTGGAATCGTGACCCCAAGATATGATATGCCTTTCGATTGCCATTGAAAAGAATAATTAGAACGCAGCGAGGATATCATCATAGAGGTTAAGGATATATTGAGGGCTACTGTTTTACAGATATTACGTTTGAAGTTACTGTGCAGGCCAAACCGATGGAATTCAGTAAATAGTGAAGGCAAAGATGTATGGGGCTGTTGGACATTAACTAGCAAATCATCTGCATATAAGGACAATTTGTGGTGAGAGAAAGGTGTCAAGACCCCTTGTATCGATTAATTTTGGTGGATGGCGTTCGCCAGATGTTCTATCACTATAACAAATAAGAGAGGGGACAACGGACAGCCCTGGTGAGTACCTGTCACATACCTGGTGGTGGAGTCTGATGTGCAGTGGGCAACTTCTCTTACGGCCCTGGTTCAGGAACCCCTGATAGAGTAGACAGGAGATTCCGGAGCACAGGGGGGCATGAGGGCTGGTATGGATGCAAATGGTGTTGTGAGGATTCTCCAGGAGCTTGTGCAGGCAGAAGATTGGTGATGCAGGCCGGGTCGGTAACAAGCGGTGAAGTGCAGTACAAAAGGAGCAGGCAAGCGGGTAGTCGGGTATAGGCAGGGTCGTTAACGGGCAGATGGCTGAGTTACAAGAGGGTCAGGCAGAAGCGTGGTCGTAGATAGGCTGAGGGTCAGTGCAGGCAGAGTTCAACAGGGTCAGGCAAGCCGGGTCACAGATACAGGAAGTCCTTAGTAAACAAGCCACGGGAGCACCCTGGAAATGCTGTAGAACGGACAGCATCCGCTGCAGGGTGCTGTCCGGTTAAAGAGTGCTTTGGTACCATTGCAGGCGCGCGCAATGTGCACAGGAGGCTGGATGACCATTTTTCCTAACATTGCCCCCCCCAAGGGGCAGCCTCCGGATGCCCAAATGGGCTCTTTTGATCGGGTTTCTTCTTCAGAAGGTCCTGATCAAGGCTTCTGCATGTAAATTCTCTTTAGGCTCCCAAGAGCTCTCTTCGGGCCCATAGCCCTTCCATTTGACCAGGTACTGGATGGTACCACCTCTCCTCCTGCAATCCAGAATGGATTCCACCTCAAATTCCTCCATTCTGTCAACCAGTACTGGTGCCGGTGGGCCTGTCTTCCGATCTGGGAAGGGGTCAGAGATCTTAGGCTTTAACAGAGACACATGGCAGACAGGGTGGATGCGGAATGATTCAGGCAAATCGAGCTCATAGGCTACCTCGTTGATCTTCCGTTTGATAGGGAAGGGTCCTACGAATCTTGGACCAAGCTTCTTGGACGGGCATGCCAGTCTTAAATTGACGGTGGATAGCCATACTTGACTGCCCGGTTCCAAGTTTAGTTTGCCTCAGGAGTCCAGTGGAACGGGATACTCTGTTTGTTCAAGTGTGTGATGGGGGAGATGATGGAGGAGAATCCCCGGATAAACTTCTTGTAAAAGTATGCGAATCCTAAGCACTGGATTCCCTTCTTGTCAACTGGAGCTGGCCAGTCCAGAATGGCAGAAATTTTTTGAGGGTCCATTTTAATGCCTCCAACAGAAATAATAAGTCCTAGAAACTGTATGCTTGGCTGCTCAAACTCGCACTTCTCCGGTTTAGCATAAAAGCCATGTTGGCGAAGGCGACCCAGTACCCGTTTGACATGAGAGCGATGGAGCTCCAGGGAAGGTGAAAAGATCAAATTATTATCAAGATAGGCGATGACAAAGAGGTCAAGGAAGTCCCTGAAGATATCGTTTATGAAATGCTGGAATGTGGCCGGAGCATTGCACAGACCGAACGGCATTACTAAATACTCGTAATGACCCAAACGGGTACGAAACGCCGTCTTCCATTCATCGCCTTCCCTGATCCGTACCAGGTTGTAAGCTCCCCGGAGGTCCAATTTAGTAAAAACGGTGGCAATTCCCAGGCGCTGGAACCACTCCAGAATAAGTGGAAGCGGATAACGGTTCTTCACCGTAACTTTATTGAGTTTCCTGTAATCTATGCATGGGCGCAGGAAATCGTCCTTTTTTTCCACAAAAAAGATACCTGCCCCAGCTGGGGAAGTGGATGGACGGATGAAGCCCTCATCGATATAGGATTTAAGGGTGCTGAGTTCCAGTTCTGTAAGTGGGTAAATCCTTCCGCAGGGGATCTCTGCACCGGGGAGAAGCTCAATGGGGCAGTCATAAGGTCTATGAGGAGGGCGGACTTTACCCCCCTTCTTATTAAAGATGTCCAAGAAAGCATGGTAGACGCTGGGACGTTCTGATGGACCTCGGGCTCTGGGTCAAGGTCCATGCTTAGTAGGGTAGGATCCGTTCCGGGGTCTGGGGTAGACAGTGATTGTGGCAGTACCGGGACTGAAACTGGACTTTTCCAGAGGACCAGTCAATGGTGGGATTATGGGCCTAGAGCCAAGGCAGTCCAAGGATGACAGGGGAGATGGGAGAGGCAATTGCATCAAGCCTAAGAAGCTTTCAATGCCCTCCCAGCATCGTGGTGGTCAGGGGAGTGGTCTCCTGTAAGACTAGACCAGACTTTAAGGTTGTACCGTCAGCCAGGTGCACCGCCATCCTGCGAGGTTTTAGGCCACAGAGGGATCCTGTGTTGTGCAGCAAAGGTTAAGTCCATGAAGCAGGTGCACGCACTAGAGTCTATAATAGCATGGACGGTAATGGCTCCACCAGGGAACTGTAGAAACAGAGAGAGGGTGAGGTGAGCCGCGTTGACAGGTACTGGTTGCAGAGAGCTAGCGAGGCATTTTTCCAACTTGGAGGGGCAGGAGCGCACAAAGTGCCCCGGCTCTCCACAGTAGAGGCAGAGGTCTAGGTTTCTTCGGTGCTGTTTCTCTTCAGAGGTCAGTGCCGGATGCACCTGTTAGGGGATATTGGTGCTTTCTGCTGTCTTCCGCGGTGGTGCGCGCACCCATGCATGTTCGCGTGCGCGCGCACGTGCCGGAAGTAGTGCCAAACGGCCCTTTTTGAAGCTGTGAAACCCAGCAGCCGGTGCTGTCCATTCTACAGTGTTGCCGTGTTTCTGAGTGACCCGTTCTGAGCTACCTGTTACCTGTGACCCAGCCTGAACCCGCATCTGCTTGAACTCTGCCTGCACCGACCCCCGGCTTGCCTATGACCACTCTTCTGTCTTACCCCTGTGTACCTCAATCTGCCTGCCTGTTAATGACCCTGCCTGCACCCAACCACCCGACTGCCTGCTCCTCTTGTACTGCTCAGCCCGCATGTTATTGACCCGGTCTGTATCACTACTCTTCAGTCTAGCACGGACTTCTGAACGGCATCTTACCATCACCTGTGTCCAATCCAGCCCTCGTGCTCCCCTGTGCTCCAGCGCTCCCTGTCGGCTCTATCAGGGGTTCTGGAACCAGGGCCGTAAGAGAGGTTGCCTACTGCATAAGTCAGACTCTACCATCAAGTACGTGACAGCAAGGGACAGCCAGTCTGAGTCTGCGCAGTGGCCCTCTCCTATGGAGGATCTGAGTATGCACCTAGCCGGGCTCACCCAGGCTGTGAGGGACTTACAAGGGGAATACACCCGACTGGAAAACCAAGCGCGGGAGCTCACGTTGCCTACCAGCACCAGCCAGCTGGATGCTCACAGCATGCTGACCTTGCCTAGCGAACCCGAAGTACCCTTGCCCAAGCGGTTCTTGGGGGACCGCCGGAAGTTTCGGTCTTTTCACATTGCATGTGAGTTGTACTTCTACCTGCAACCCCGCACCTTCTCGTTAGAAGCTACTAAAGTGGGACTGGTCATCTCACTACTAAGGGATGAGCCACAAGCATGGGCTCACCGGCTGCTGGAACAGAGGGCTCCTGAAACCACCAACTTCGTACTTTTCTTTCGGTCCATGGCTCGGTTGTATGAGGACCCCCACCAGTCTGCCACAGCTGAGGCTGCTCTCCACACACTCCAGCAAGGTTGCCGAGTGGTGGAGGATTACGTAGCAGAGTTCCGGCGCTGGATACCTCCTGGAACGATGCTGCGCTCCGTCATCAGTTCAGATTGGGGCTCGCAGAACCGCTCAAAGACGAGCTGGCCCGCGTGGGGGTTCCCCAGACACTGGAAGCTCTGATCAACCTGGCCATCCATGTCGACCGACGTATGCGGGAGCGTAGAGCCAAAGAAGCTGCAGGGGGTGTTTGTCCTGCCAGGACGGAACCCGGACCTCTCCGGCCTGCTCTTCCCCCTGAAGAGAGACACAGATGCCTGACCCACAACCTCTGTCTCTATTGTGGTGGCCCCGGACATCTTGTCAGGTCCTGTCCAGTTAAGCAGGGAAACAGGCTCCGCTCTACCCCTGGAGAACTCTTATCTTTGCCCGACCCTTTCAACCATCTTGTTCTGCCGCTGCATATCCAGCTCCCCGATGGGAATCTCCAGGTCCCAGCTATCCTGGACTCCGGAGCCTGTAGCTGCTTCATTGATCTGGCCTTTGCAGTTCAGCACCAGATCCCACTAAAGCCTAAGACCCGTCGGAAGGCCAACCGATTGGCTGATGGGTCCACCATAAAATCTGGAGCAGTCATCCATGAGACAGTTCCTCTTCTTGCAGTCTTAGTCTCAGGTCTGTCTCGTGACTTCTCCCCGTAAGGCCTCGACCACCGTCTGTCAACACAACTGTCATGCTCCTCTCTTTGACATGAAGAGGACTCCTGGTTAGTTACCACCCCGTCAAACGGGCCTCGGTACCGTCTGGGTTTTACTAACCCTTTTCTCCCCTGCAATACCGCAGGTTACTGTCCACAAGGTCCACAGGCGGACGACAGGCCCGTTCTTCTCCTTGACAGAGTACCTACTGACGAGGTCTAAAATACCACCTGGGTAGTCGGTTAGCCAACCGGAAGGCTGCCCAGAATCCGAAATCACCCTAGACCACGACTTGACGTTTCC
>BLSH010092655.1:271772-284702 GCA_018402905.1 Glandirana rugosa
CTCATAAACTAGCTCATTATGAAAAACTTGCCTTGGAACGAAGCTGTTGCAGCGGTCTTTGCACGCCGCTGTGACCGGCGACATCGTTCTTCCGGGTCTGCGGCTCCGTCCAATCACAGCGCGGGCTCCAGTGCTGTGATTGGAGCCGTGCTGACATCACTCCCGCGCATGCGCACGGGAGCCATCATTTACGGCACGAATACAGAAGAAACGGCACCTTGGGCTACCCCCGGTAATGGGGTATGGATCACTATGGAGAATTGTGTATACAGTGGGATATATATTAGAGCTGGACGATTCTGGCCAAAATGAGTCACAATTTTTTTGCTTAGAATAAAGATCTTGATTCTCGTGGCGTAACCTTTTTCCATATGCAAAAAAAATTGGGCTAACCGCACTGTTTCGGTGTGCTTTTTTGAAAGTGTCATTTTTTTTTTCCTAAAAAACTTGAGTTTGAAAGACCGCTGCGCAAACACCATGTGACATAAAATAATGCAAAAAAACGCTATTTTATTCTCTAGGGTCTCTGCTAAAATATATATATGTTTGGGGGGTTTTAAGTAATTTTCTAGCAGAAAATACTGAATTTTTACAAATGTCAGAAAAGATTTAGTCTTTAAATTGTTAAACTATACTCTTCTATACATGGGAGTTCATTCCTTTGATAAGTATTTACATTGTATCTCTTTGCTTCTTTTATCAGCAGTGATCTCAGACTTGGCAATCTGCCCAGATAGGATGTAGATTCAAGTCTCTGACTTAGGCTCCATTTACACAGGACGCTATTTCAACCTCCCCTGAATGTTTTTTTTTTTTTTTTTTTTTTTTTGACCGCTAGAAGCCAGAATCTAAAACGGCAGCTTTGCATGCTGTGTTTTGCCGCGTTCGCGTCTAGGAACGTTTTTGAAGAAAACATTTTTTAAAAAATTTAAACACCTGTAAATAAAAGGTCCGAGACGCGAGGGACCACGTTTAGGCGCTTAGCGGCATTTACAGGCTGGCGTTTCAAATGCCTCTGAACTGCCGTCTAAACCAATTTTTTTGCTTTCCAAAAAAAGCCTCTAAAATCAACTGCCTGGAAACGACCTTAAACGACCCTGTGTAAATGTACTGATAAGATAACATAGAGGAAAGTTCAGGGGTAGCTGAAAAAAACACCCAAATGCCTCTAAACGTCCGTTTACCAGCAGCAGTATAAATGAGGCCGTAGAAAAAGGTTCCTGAGCAGACTTCAGGTGCCTTGCATTGACTTCTACAAGTCGGACTCCATTAACAACTGCACTGAAAATCATGGTAATGCGTGATGGAGATCGCAGGGGGGGGGGGTGAATCGAGATGCCAATTTTATTACGGTTAATCGTGCAGCTCTAGTATATATTACCCCATAATTACACATACACCCCGCTATAGATAAATCATGGCCCATCATTCTATACTGTATACCCCACAACAAACACAATTCTCTATAGTGATATACAGTATCTCACAAAAGTGAGTACACCCCTCATATTTTTGTAAATATTTTATTATATTTTTTCATGTGAAAACACTGAAGAAATTACACTTTGCTACAATGTAAAGTAGTGAGTGTACAGCTTTTATAACAGTGTAAATTTGCTGTCCCCTCAAAATAACGTAACTTACAGCCATTAGGCCTCATACACACGGGTGGTTTGTTATGCCACGTTTTTGGGCGTTTTTTGCTGCTCTCCATGTTTTTCAATGGCCCTCTAAAATGTTGATGTTTTTGAGCAGTAGACGGCGTCGGCGTTAGTGAGCTGTAGCTAGAACGCGGGACCAGTGTGTTCTGAAGCTGCAGCGTCATGGCGTTTTTGACGAAGAGCCGGCAAAACGCTCAATAACGTTGCTTAACGTTGTATACACAGCGTTAAGCCTCATCAGGCGTTCTATTCATAATCAATGGTTCCCTATGGGAGCCCATTGATTTGAATAGAAGCCGCACCAGAAGTCGGATCACGGTGATCCGACTTGCGGCGCGACTTGTGTGCTAGATGTGTAAAAGGGGAACCCCCGCAAAAAATTTTGCGGGGGGTTCCCCCCCGCCCCCCCAAGAGCATACCAGGCTCTTCGATGGGGACAAGAGCCTCTTCCCGACAACCCTGGCTATTGGTTGTCGGGGTCTGCGGGCGGGGGCTTATCGGAATTTGGAAGCCCCCTTTAACAAGGGGGCCCCCAGATGCCGGGCCCCCCACCCTATGTAAATGAGTATGGGGTACATCGTACCCCTACCCATTTACCTGGGGGGAAAAAAGTACAAAAAAAAACCACTACACAACTTTTTAAAATATTTTATTAAAGCGGTAGTAAACCCATGCATTTTACATGTTAAAAACCAGTCATGTAACATTCCCATTGGTTGTGCTCTAAACCAAACTGTCAAACCATCCAATGGATGGTGTCATAGCTGATCACATGTGCAGCATCATGGCAATTGTGGATTAAACAGAGGCCAAGATGGCAGCTTCCTTGGCTGAAAATGATAGGAGGGTTTACTACCACTTTAAATCCGCTCCGGCATCTTCTCCCCTCTCTTCTTTCTTCGGCTCTTTTGCGGGGTCTTCAGCTCTTTTGCTGCTGTCTCCCCGGCTAGCTTCTCCCGCCGCTGCTTCTTCTTCTTCTGGAGATGTTGACTCGTCGCTCTCTTCCACTCGAATGCCGGGTCCGTGCTGCGCGGTTGGCATGGGGCGGGGCCACATGATGACGTCATCATGAGACCCACCCTCATGATGGCACATCCTGAGGCGGGGTTGTGACGTGATGCCCCGCCCCAAAATGTGACATCATGTGGGTGGGGCTCATGATGACGTCATCGTGTGGCCCCGCCCCATGCCAATATAAGGCAACCACGCAGCACGGACCCGGCATTCGAGTGGAAGAGAGCGACGAGTCAACAGCTAGCCGGGGAGACAGCAGCAAAAGAGCTGAAGACCCCTCGGAAGACAGAAGACCTCGCAAAAGAGCCGAAGAGAGGGGAGAAGATGCCGGAGCGGATTTAATAAAATATTTTAAAAAGCTGTGTAGTGTGTGTTTTTTTTTTTTTTTTTTTTTTGTACACTTTTTTTTCCCCCAGGTAAATGGGAAGGGGTACGATGTACCCCATACTCAATTACATAGGGTGGGGGGCCCTGCATCTGGGGCCCCCTTGTTAAAGGGGGCTTCCAGATTCCGATAAGCCCCCGCCCGCAGACCCCGACAACCAACGGCCAGGGTTGTCGGGAAGAGGCTCTTGTCCCCATCAACATGGGGACAAGGTGCTTTGGGGTGGGGGGCGCAGAGCCTGCCCCAAAGCACCCATACTCCCCATGTTGAGGGCATGCGGCCTGGTATGCTCCAGGAGGGGGGGGGCGCTTACTCGTCCCCACCCCCTTTCCTGGCCTGCCAGGCTGCGTGCTCGGATAAGGGTCTGGTATGGATTTTGGGGGGGACCCTACGCCGTTTTTTTTTTTGGCGTGGGTGCTCCTCTTAAAATCCATGCCAGATCGAAGAGCCCGTTTAACACACCTAGCACACAAGTCGCGCCGCAAGTCGGATCACCGTGATCCGACTTCTGGTGCGGCTTCTATTCAAATCAATGGGCTCCCATAGGGAACCATTGATTTTGAATAGAGGCCGAAAACACCGCAAAAAGCTAGCGTGAAAAAATGTGCATTGACGTCAATGCAAAACGTCAGTTTTTTTTTTCCCTGACGTCAGGCTCGGCGTTTTGCTTATTTTTGTGCAAACGCCCGTGTGTATGAGGCCTTAATGTCTAAACCACCGGCAACAGAGTACATCCCTAAGTTAAAATGTCCAAATTGGACCCATTTAGCCATTTTCCCACCATGGTGTCATGTGACTCGTTAGTGTTACAAGGTCTCAGGTGTGAATGGGGAGCAGGTGTGTTAAATTTGGTGTTATCTCTCTCTCTCTCTTACTGATCACTGGAAGTTCAACATGGCACCTCATGGCAAAGAACTCTGAGGATCTAAAAAAAGAATTGTTGCTCTACATAAAGATGGCCTAGGCTATGAGAAGATTGCCAAGACCCTGAAACTGAGCTACAGCATGGTGGCCAAGCCCATACAGTGGTTTAACAGGACAAGTGCCACTCAGAACAGGCCTCACCATGGTCGACCAAAGAAGTTGAGTGCACATGCTCAGAGTCATATCCAGAGGTTGTCTTTAGGAAATATGACGTATGAGTGCTGCCAGCATTGCTGCAGAGGTTGAAGGGGTGGGGGTCAGCCTGTCAGTGCTCAGAGCATACGCTGCACATTGCATTAAATTGGTCTGTGCATGGCTGTCGTCCCAGAATGAATCCTTTTCTAAAAATGGAAGAAGAAAGCCTGGTTTGCTGAAGACAAGCAGACTAAGGACATGGATTATTGGAATCATGTCCTGTGGTCTAATGAGTCCAAGATAAACTTATTTGGTTCAGATGGTGTCAAGCGTGTGTGGCGGCCACCAGGCGAGGAGTACAAAGACAAGTATGTCTTGCCTACATTCAAGCATGGTGGTGGGAGTGTCATGGTCTGGGGTTGCATGGGTGCTGCCGGCACTGGGGAGCTACAGTTCATTGAGGGAACCATGAATGCCAACATGTACTGTGACATACTGAAGCAGAGCATGGTCCCCCTCCCTTCGGAGACTGGGCCGCAGGGCAGTATTCCAACATAACGACCCCAAACACACCTCCAAGGTGACCACTGCCTTGCTAAAGAAATTGAGGGTAAAGGTGATGAACTGGCCAAGCATGTCTCCAGACCTAAACCCTATTGAGCATCTGCGGGGCATCCTGTCCTCAAACGGAAGGTGGAGGAGCGCAAGGTCTCTAACATTCTCCGGCTCCATGGAAAAGGACTCCATTGACAACCTGTTCACCTCTGGGGAACTCCATGCCCAAGAGGGTTAAGGCAGTGCTGGAAAATAATGGTGGCCACACAAAATATTGACACTTTGGGCACAATTTGGACAGTTTCGCATAGGAGTGTAATCGCTTTTGTTGCCTGCTGTTAAGACATTAACCACTTCTGTTTGGGCGGACGCCATATGACGACGCTACCTTTTTGAGAAGTGATATCTGATATCTGACCCGCTCACTCAGCTCCATAGTACGGCAGGGTGGAAATGACGTCAGAAGTCACGTCCGCCCATTTTCAGTGTAAATATGAGATCTGAGGACTTTTTGACCCCAGATCTCATATTTAAGAGGACCTGTCATGCTTTTTTCTATTACAAGGAATGTTTACATTTCTTGTAATATGAATAACAGTGATCAATTTTTTCTTTTTAAGAAAAAGAACAGTGTAAAAGTAAAATAAGTCCTTGCGAGCAGAAGCGAACGCATACGTAAGTCCCGCCCACATATGAAAATGGTGTTCAAACCACACATGTGAGGTATTGCCGCGATCGTTGGAGCGAGAGCAATAATTCTATCACCAGACCTCCTCTGTAGCTCAAAACTGCTAACCTGTAGAATTTTTTAAACGTCTCCAATGGAGATTTTTATGCTGCAAAGTTTGTCGCCATTCCCCGAGCGGACGCAATTTTGAAGCATGACATGTTTGGTATCATTTTACTCGACGTAACATTATCTTTCACAATATGGAAAAAATTGGCCTAACTTTACTGTTTTCTTATTTTTTAACTAAAAAAACCGGAATTTATTAAAAAAAAAAAAGCAAGACCGCTGTGCAAATACAGTGTGACATAAAGTTTTGCAGTGACTGCCATTTTATTCTCTAGGGTGTTAGAAAAAAAATATGTATAATGTTTGTGGGTTCTAAGTAATTTTATAGCAAAAAAAAAACCTATTTTAACTTGTAAACAACGAACCCAAAAAAACGTTGTATGTATGTGTGTATATATATATATATATATATATATATATATATATATATTTCTGGGGTAGTATATACATACACACACCACTTATAGAGTGGAGCAGGGCTCGACAAATTTTGCTTTGAATCTAGGAGCCATCTAAAAAAGTTCAGAGCCAGTTTTTTTTAGTGTGGGTTTGTCAGCGCCTGCGGTAAGGCAAGTAATTTGTGCCTCCTAACCCTAACTTACAGCAGAGCAGCCAGTCAATAACTCCAACTTAACATCAGGAATATAGGCTAGCCAGAAAGAGTGACAGTAAAAACCTGTTATAGGGGAAACTTTTTAGTATGCCGAATGTATCGTGACTGCGGCATGTAAAACACCCTCATCTGCTGCCTAATGCAGCTTAAGGGTGGCAAAAACATGTCTCTACTGCACATCTAAATGAACCCTTAGTGACACTTTAAATAAAATACAAAAAAAAATTAACCACTTCCCGACCGCCGTATGCAAAATGACGGCCGGGAAGTGGCTCAGTTATCCTGACTGGACGTCATATGACGTCCTCGGGATAACAAGCCGCCGCGCGCCCGGGGGGGCGTGCATCGCGGCGATCGGTGGTGTGGGAGGTCAGTCTGACCCCCCCCGCAATACCGATCTCGGTAAAGGGCTTCGATCCGAAGCACTTTACCATGTGACCAGCCGTGACCAATCACGGCTGGTCACAGTGTAATACAGGAAAGCCGTTTATTGGCTTTCCTGTACTCAGGTCTGCAGACCTGAGGAGGGGGGAGCCGATCGGCTGCATCCCTGACGGAGGGTTTGTGCTGATGATTTATCAGCACAGTCCTCCCTCGGATCGCCACCCTAGACCACCAGGGAGCCTGCCCAGGGACCACCAGGGAGCCGATCTGGACCACCAGGGAGACCCCCCTAGACCACCAGGTAAGTGACATACTGCCCAATGTGGATGGCACTCAGTGCCACCTTTAGATGCCACCCTAGACCACCAGGGAATGAGCCCCTATCAACGTATATGCCCACCAGTGCCCACAAGTGCCCCTATCAATGCATACCAGTGCCACATATCAGTGCCCACCATTGCCACCTATCAGTGCCAATCAGTGCTGTCTATTAGTGCCCATCAGTTCCGCTTAGCAGTGTCTGTCAGTGCTGCATATCAGTGCCCATCAGTGCAGTATATCAGTGCCACCTCTCAGTACCCGTCAGTGCTGCTTATCAGTGCCGCCTAACAGTGCTCATCATCGCTGCATATAAGTGCCTCATCATCAGTGCCACCTCATCAGTGCCGCCTCATCAGTGCCAATCAGTACTGCCACATCAGTGCCGTCAGTGTAGCCTCATCAGTGCCCACCAGTGATGGAGAAAATTTACTTATTTACAAAGTTTGTGACAAAAATAGAGAGAATTTTTTTTTTTCCTCAAAATTTTCGGTCTTTTTTTATTTGTAGCGCAAAAAATAAAAACCGCAGGGGTGATCAAATACCACCAAAAGAAAGCTCTATTTGTGGGAACAAAATGATAAAAAATCTGTTTGGGTGCAGCGTCGCACGACTGCACAATTCTCATTCAAAGCGCAACAGCACTGAAAACTGAAAATTGGTCTGGTAGTAAAGTGTTCTAAGTGCATAGTATTGAAGTGGTTAAAGTGGTAGTAAACCCTAAAAGCTGTTTTTACCTACAGGTAAGCCTATAATAAGGCTTACCTGTAGGTAAAAAGAATATCTCCTAAACCTGCATGGTTTAGGAGATATTCGCCCTGCATGCAGCCGCTGACATTAGCGGCGCATGCGCACTGACGATCCGGCCGAGGCGGCCGGCAACTCAGAGCTAGCTTCCGGAGCGAAGAGCTCCCGCGCGCATGCGCGGGAGTGACGTCACGCGGCTCCGGCCACTCACAGCGCCGGAGCCGCGTACCCGGAAGAAAGAAGAGGACAAACATGTCAGCGTCCTTAGCGCTGACCGACTCGGGCATCGGGGGCCTCGTTCTAAGGTAAGTATTTCATAATATGTTAGTATGCGATGCATACTAACATGCTATTGTCTTGCAGGATTTTTTTTTATTTTTTTGTCAGCGGGTTTAATACCGCTTTAAAGAAGTATTCCAGTGCTTCTGATCTTCTGCTACCTCTTTGCAGCCACTTACTGCCTACATGTGTGTCCCCCATGGTGTGACTAATCATTGATCTGGTGGGTTTCCGTTCACCATGAAATACTGGAGCCCAGCTGCACATAAAGAGTGGTAATTGTTGATGGTACACAGGGCTTTATCACGATTTTGTTGCTTAGAATAAAGATCACGATTCTCGTAGTGTAACATCCTCTTTCACATTATACAAAAAAATGGGCTAACTTTACTGTTTTCATTTTTTTTTTTTTTTTTTAATCATTAAAAGTGTATTTTATCCAAAAAGTGTTTTTGAAAGACCGCTGCGCAAATACCGTGTAACATAAAATATTGCAACAACCGCCAATTTATTCTCTAGGGTCTCTGCTAAAAATATATATATATAGTTAAACTTCCCTTCTCTAGAGACAGAGTAAATTCCTTTGATCTAAAACAACCAGGAGATACTTTGTATGTTTTCTGTTTTATAGTTATCAACAGTGTTGGCAGACTGCCCGTTTTTTTTTTTTGTTTTGTTTTTTTTTCTTTAACCACTTCCGTACTGCCGGATGTCATATGATGTCCTTGGGTTTGAGTGGTGATATCTGATATCCCTTTTATCAGTGGCGGGAGAGGTGCCCCCCCGCCGTCATCTCCGCCACTTACTGGACCCGCCGGCAGCGGTGGAGATGATCGGATCCGTCCTCAGTGTCCGTGAGCGGCTGCAGCCGCTCACTCGGCTCCATAGTGCGGCAGGGTGGAAATGACGTGAGAAGTCAGTTCCGCCCAGCGGTCTTAAAGGGCCCATTTTTTATTTTTTTTTGCACTTTACTGTAAATATGAGATCTGAGGTCTTTTTGACCCCAGATCTCATATTTAACCACTTCAGCCCCGGAAGGATTTCACTCTTTAGGATCAGAGCACTTTTTGCGATTCCGCACTGCGTCGCTTTAACTGACAATTGCGCAGTCGTGCGACGTTGTACCCAAACAAAATTTGCATCCTTTTTTTCCCACAAATAGAGCTTTCTTTTGGTGGTATTTGATCATCGCTGCGTCATTTCTGATCACCACTATAAACAAAAGAAGAGCGACAATTTTGCAAAAAAAACCAAATTTCTTACTTGCTAAAATACAAATCCAAAAAAAATACAAAAAAATTGTTTTTTTGATCAGTTTTGGCCGATTTATATTCTTCCTCATATTTGTGATAAAAAAAATCACAAAGAGCGTTTATTGATTGGTTTGCGCAAAAGTGGCCGCGTTGACGGATGATTCATTTCTGGGGTTTTTTTATTTTTTTTTTTACTAGTAATGGCGGCAATCTGCGATTTTTAGCGGTACTGCGATATTGCAGCGGCCATGTCGGACTATTTTGACACTTTTTTTGGGACCATTTGCATTTATACAGCGATCAGTGCTATAAAAATGCACTGATTACTGTGTAAATGCCATTGGCAATTAAGGGGTTAACCTGCAGGGGGCGCTCTAAGGGTTAACTGTGTTCCCTGGGCGTGTTCTAACTGTGTGTGGGCTGCCCTAGCAGGGGAAGGGAAGTGATCACAGCTTCCATGTAGAGGAAGGCTGTGATCACAGCCCTTCCCCCTCTTACAGAACGGAGGTCCGTGTTTACATACACGGACCTTCGTTCTTTCAGTGCGGGGGAGCCATCGCGGGTAGCCGGCGGAGATCGATTCCGCCGCACCCGCTCCCTGGCCCCCCCGAACACAGTGAGCGTGATCTCGCAGCTGCCGTCGTATGACGGCGGTTTGCGTTATCGAGCCACTTTGACGCCGTCAACCTGCGGTTGACGGTCGGCAAGTGGTTAAGAGGTCCTGGCATGCTTTTTTCTATTACAAGGAATGTTTACATTTCTTGTAATAGGACTAAAAGTGATCTATTTTTTTTTTTTTTTTAAAGTGTAAAAGTAAAAAGCAAAATAATAAAAAAAAAAAAAAAAAAATTCAAGCGCTCTGTCCCGCCGAGCTTGCATGCAGAAGCGAACGCATACGTAAGTCCCGCTCACATATGAAATTGGTGTTCAAACCACACGTGAGGTATCTCCACGATTGGTAGAGCGAGAGCAATAATTCTAGCACTAGACCTCCTCTGTAACTCAAAACTGCTAACCTGTAGAATTTTTTTAAACGTTGCCAATGGCGATTTTTAGGTTGCAAAGTTTGTCGCCATTCTGCGAGCGGGCGAAGCATGACATGTTGGGTATCATTTTACTTGGCGCTTGGAAGACCGCTGCGCAAATACGATGTGACATAGTTTTGCAATGACCGCCATTTTATTCTCTAGGGTGTTAGAACCCCCAAACATTATTTTTTTTTTTTCTCTTTAATTTCGTAGCAAAAAAAAAACAGTTTTTAACTCTTAATCACTGAACCCAAAAAACAGGCCTGGTTTGGAAGTGGTTAACCACTTCAATACTATACACTTAGAACACCTTCCTACCAGAACAATTTTTAGCTTTCAGTGCTTTTGCGCTTTGAATGACAATTGCGTGGTTGTGCGCCACTATACCCAAATTTTTTTTATCATTTTGTTCCCACAAATAGAGCTTTCTTTTGGTGGTATTTGATCACCTCTGCGGTTTTTATTTTTTGCGCTACAAATAAAAAAGACCGAAAATTTAAAAAAAATCTCCTATTTCTGTCACAAACCTTTTGTAAATAAGTAAATTTTCTCCATCACTGACGGGCACTGATGATGAGGCACTTCTATGCAGCAATGATGAGCACTGATAGGTGGCACTGATAAGCAGCACTGACGGGCACTGATATGTGGCACTGATATTCAGCACTGACGGACACTGATAAGCGGCACTGATGGGCACTCATAGGCGGCACTGGGCACTGATAGGGGCCCATTCCCTGGTGGTCTAGGGTGGTATCTGGAGGTGGCACTCAGTGCCATCCATATTGGGCACTATGCCCCTTAACTGGTGGTCAGGATCGGGTCCCTGGTCGGCTCCCTGGTGGTCCTGGATGGGCACATCCCTGGTGGCCCCTGGACAGGATCCCTGGTGATCTAGTGTGGCAATCATAGGGGGGGCTGTACTGATAAATCATCAGCACAGACCCCCCCCGTTATGAGAGCAGCCGATCGGCTCTCCACTGCTCAGGTCTGCAGAACCGAGTACAGGAAAAGCAGATAAACGGCTTGGCTTTCCTGTGTTACACTGTGACCAGTCGTGATTGGTCACGGCTGATCACATGGTAAAGTGCTTCCGATGGAAGCGCTTTACCGAGATCGGTAATGCGGGGGGGGGCAGACTCACCCCCACCACTGTTCGCCGCCTGTTGAGCTCTGGATTGCAGTATGTATAGTGGGGTGTAGATATAATGATGGGGTGTAATGTATAGATAATGGGGTATGAATGACTATGGAGAATGGTGTGTGTATATATAATGATTGGGTATGGTGTGTATGTATGTGATGGGGTGTATATGCACACACATGGGATGTCCTCCTGGTCGTCGTCCCCCCATATTCCCCAGGCTCAGTGTGGCCCCCTGCGCCCAGGTCGGGCCCGTCCATGGCTCTCCAGGGGCCCCCGGGGCCTGCTCAGGGCCCTCACTCACCCATCTTTCCTCTTGGCTTTGAACACATGCCCTTAGGTGCCTATTTCAACTCTGCAGCCCTCGTACTCAAACAGGTCCTTCACCCGCTCCCTGGTCAGCTTGTGCTTGAAGTCATGGTGAGGAGGGAGGGAGGTGGCTGGGAAAATGAGAGGAGCGCCACACACAGCCCTGGATCCAGCCGGTCTCTCCTGTCCTCACACTGCACACGCCACTGCTGTAAATACCGCCATAAAGAGAGATGCGGCTACTACTGGCTGAATGCCTCCCGCTGGCTGACCCGGGATAACCTTAGCCCAACACCCGGGTCACCGGGCTCTGACACCCGGGGGGGCATACCGGCCTAATTTGCATAAAAATTCCAAAAGAGCCAAATATCTGCCTGATATATCGGACTACCCCTACTGCGAATGTGCGAGTCGTGCTGCGTGTTATGGCCGTGCAATTTTCTGGGACCTGTGACATGTCCCATGTCCCAGCAGATTGCAAGGAGGGAGGGGGGTAGAGGAAAACTTCCACTCGGGGCATTTAAACTCTTAAACGGGGCTTGACAAATTTGCTTTGAATCTAGGAGCCAGCTAAACAAGTTAGCCAGTTTTTTTTGCCTACTGATTACTTTCATCCCCTTCCTGCTCAAGCCAATTTTCAACTTTCAGCGCCATTGCACTTTGCCTGACAATTGTGCGGTCATCATGCAACACTGTACCCAAATTACATTTTTCGTGGTTTTTGTTTTAGATAGGTAGAGCTTTCTTCTGGTGGTATTTAATCACCACTGAGATTTTAATTTTTTTTTGTTAAATACATGAAAAAAAAGACCGAAAATTAAAAAACAAACGTTTTTCTTATTTCTGTTTATAAAACTTTGCAAATAAGTAATTTTTTCTTCTACACTACATGTGTGGTGATGAAGCTGCACTTGCACTGATGGGGGCACTGGTGAGGCTGCACTGATGTGTGATGTGCAGACCTGACTCAGAGCCCATCCATGGGGGAACCAGTGCGCCCGGGGGATCCTCTGCTAGGTGGTAACTGGCTCAGAACCACTGCTGAGCCCACTCAGAGATGCCAGTTCCTGCTGCAGGCAGCCTCCCCGGACAGCTCGATATACCTGCACTCTGTGCGCCCCCTCCTCGCCTCGTCCGTCCTTCACGGGGGACACGCAGAGAGAGGAGGGAGGGTGTCTCACGTCCATATAGCTCGACAGGCCCCTCCGACGGACGTCGTCCTTGACCGTAGAGACTCACCCGAGTCGTCACCAAGACTCGGTCAATGGTGGATCGTCTCCTAGGGGGCCCGCGTGACCAAGGGGGTACCTACCCGAGACTCAGTCCAGACGTGTAGTGTGTAGTCACGTCGGAGTGGTCACGGGGGTAGTCACGTTCACGTCGAA
>BLSH010092655.1:284712-300364 GCA_018402905.1 Glandirana rugosa
GGCTGACCCGGGATAACCTTAGCCCAACACCCGGGTCACCGGGCTCTGACACCCGGGGGGGCATACCGGCCTAATTTGCATAAAAATTCCAAAAGAGCCAAATATCTGCCTGATATATCGGACTACCCCTACTGCGAATGTGCGAGTCGTGCTGCGTGTTATGGCCGTGCAATTTTCTGGGACCTGTGACATGTCCCATGTCCCAGCAGATTGCAAGGAGGGAGGGGGGTAGAGGAAAACTTCCACTCGGGGCATTTAAACTCTTAAACGGGGCTTGACAAATTTGCTTTGAATCTAGGAGCCAGCTAAACAAGTTAGCCAGTTTTTTTTGCCTACTGATTACTTTCATCCCCTTCCTGCTCAAGCCAATTTTCAACTTTCAGCGCCATTGCACTTTGCCTGACAATTGTGCGGTCATCATGCAACACTGTACCCAAATTACATTTTTAGTGGTTTTTGTTTTAGATAGGTAGAGCTTTCTTCTGGTGGTATTTAATCACCACTGAGATTTTAATTTTTTTTTGTTAAATACATAAAAAAAAAGACCGAAAATTAAAAAAACAAACTTTTTTCTTATTTCTGTTTATAAAACTTTGCAAATAAGTAATTTTTTCTTCTACACTACATGTGTGGTGAAGAAGCTGCACTTGCACTGATGGGGGCACTGGTGAGGCTGCACTGATGTGTGATGTGCAGACCTGACTCAGAGCCCATCCATGGGGGAACCAGTGCGCCCGGGCGATCCTCTGCTAGGTGGTAACTGGCTCAGAACCACTGCTGAGCCCACTCAGAGATGCCAGTTCCTGCTGCAGGCAGCCTCCCCGGACAGCTCGATATACCTGCACTCTGTGGGAGGGAGGAGAGAGACGCACAGGGGGCACTTCCTGCCTGCTCCGCTCCTCCCCCGCCCTACTACACCACAGACCCGCATCTGCCCTAACTCGCCATTCACAGTGCCACCCTCACAGCGCTGGCATTCCCCACCCCTGGCATCAGAAAACACCGCCCAGCAATGTTGCGTGCCCCCCCCCCCCCCATGCTTAGCCACTGGGGCTGACAACAACCCAGATGCCAGGCGGCAGTTTCTAGTCGCATTTGTGACCTGGCGCATGGGATTTGTCGAGCCCTGACTCGAATTATATATTGGTCACACGTGCCATCTATTGCTGTCACAATAAACAGATCAGTGTTGCAACTGAATGGCGGTCCTGCAAACCAGTTAACAGTTGACAATGAAACACAATAACAGAACATTAACTCAATAAAACAACAACAATTTTAGGCTTTATTTTCACTAGTTTTCATTTTAGTTTTTTTTTTACTTTTATTGTAGCTGTAAAAAACTGTTAACGTTGCAGGCTAGGGTCTCTAAAAATGTGGTAGCCAGTTTCCTGACTATCTAACATCTTTCGAGACCCTATGTGAATGTGTGTCCTAAACGAGCTGCGTAGAGGTGCGCATCTTCAATGGTCTCACGCAGAGCTGCACAATTAATCATATTAAAATTGCGATCTCGATTCATTTCCCCCCCCCCCCCCCATCTCCATCAGGCATTACCGCAATTTTCAGTGCAGTTAATGGAGTCTGACTTGCGGGGCGACTCAGCGCGACTTGACTGTAAAAGAAGTCAATGCAAGTCGCCTGAAGTCTCCCCAGAAATCTTTTTCTAAAGTTGGAGCGACTTAAGTCTGTGCTCAGACTGCCAGGTCTGGGCACAGAGCCAAGTCAAGTTGATAAAAGAAGTAAAAAGGTACAATGTTTAAAATTATCAAAGGGTTGAACTTTGTTGACATTTGCTGCCTACAAATAAAAACCCAGTATTTTCTGCTAGAAAATTACTTGGAACCCCCAAACCGCAGCAGTGTTTCAAACGCAATTTTTTTGGAAAAATTACACTTTCAAAAAAAAAACAAAAAAACTAAACAGTGCTGTTAGGCCATTTTTTTTTGTAAGATGTTACACTGTGAGAATCGTGATCTTTATTCTAAGAAAAAAAATCGTGATTCTCATTTTGGCCAAAATCATGCAGCTCTAGTCTCACAATTTGATTACGCTTATCGTGTCAATGATTTGATTCCTGCCCATGGTTTTCATCAACAAATGCAAGCAGTTGGGAGAACTGAAGGATGGAAGAATCAAAGAAAGTATTGGGGGGTCTGGGGATGGGGAAGAAGGAATTCATGAATAGGAAAGAAGGATGGAGGAGTCTGGAAAAGGAACTAAAGGATGGAAGAGTCCGGGGATGGAGGGGTCAAGGGATAAGAATTGAATGATGTTGAAAGCCATGGAAAGAGAATGGAAGAGTCCATGAATAGGGAAGGAGGAATCCCATGAATAAGAAAGGATGGAAGAATCACAGGAAACGGAATGGAAGGCTGAAAGAGTCCAGGAATATTATTTGATGGAGGATTCTGGGTGGGGTGATAGGAACTGAAGGATAGAGGGTCCAGAGATAAGAATGGGTGGCACCTTGGATTGTTCAGGGTTGGAGACTGTGAATGGAGGTGGTGTAGGGTGGATGAGGGTGGTGGCTATGCAGTGGCCATTGGTTTGAATGGAGAGGTGAAAGAGGAATGGGCTGGAAGCCATGTCCGTCTAATGTGGAGTTTGGTTGATCTGGGGTTAGTAACCGTGGGCAGTTTGAGACCATAAAGGGGCGGGGGGGGTGGCAGACAGTTGGACCTGAGGGGGGAGGAATGGGTTGTGAAGGATTTCAGGCAGTTTGACAGCCAGCTGGGAAACATGCTGTCATATCTGCATTAAAAACAAAATAAAGTGGGCGCTATATGATTAGTTTGCAGCTAGTGCACAGTGAATATACATCCTTTAATAGACAATAAAAGAAAAAGTGGTGTGCAACACTTTTTGGTAATAAATGTGCAAAAGAGTCTTAATAAGTAGTGAACAAATATAGTGTGTGTGTATATATGTGTGTGTGTGTGTGTATATATATATTCTATGATTGAAAGAAATGTTCTGTTTATTTTAAGTTATTCCGGTGCTGAGTGTGCTGTGTTCAAACCATTCATCAGAAATGGTTTGAACACAGCACACACTCAGCACTGTAATTACTTTGAATATACAGACTCTTTTGTACATTTATCAGATCTGCACAGAGCTCCAGGGAGGAGAGCAGAGCCATCAGTACATTGGTCCCGGAAGGGTTCGGGCAGCCGCGGCATTCCCAACTAGTGGTGGGATGGTGGAGGACAATGAGGGAGAGCCGTGGGGAGGACAGTGAGGGGACTGGACATGGTAAGGGAGGTGCCAGACTGTCCTGTCCAAGATGACCAATACCCCCCACCAACAACATGTCATCATATAATACTGATCTCCAGCTGACACCCCACCCCATTGCTACTGCTCAGTGTCACCAGGGACCAATTCCCATCCTCCTCGACAAGCATCCACATAGTCTTTCGTTTGCGCCCCCCCCCTCCTTTACACACACACACACACACACACACAGTGAGCATGCGGTTATGACAATAAAATGAAAAATGGTGTGCAGCACTTTGCCGTGATGAATGTACAAGAGTCTTAAGTAGGTGAACAAATCTAATCCTGAAATATATATAAATCAGTGATATTGAAATACAGTCTTCTTTCAATCTTATCACCATTGCTGATCGAGAAGGATGGGAATTGGTCCCAGGTGGCACTGAGCTGTGATGATCTCTTGAAATTTTAGGAAGGATCCACTTTCCCTGACTCTTTGTATAGTACAAAAACATTGAATACTGGCAGTTTGAATAAATATAGACACTTTCTTGTACCAGCGTCTGGCTTTTCGGGAAATTAAGTACTGCGCCATCATCTGGTCATTGAAGTCCACCCCTTCCATGTTAAAGTTGTAGTTGTGGATATAGAGGGGCTTCTCAAAAACACAAGTTGCTGTTGCAATTTAGACTGTTGTATCTGCATCAATGGAAGAGAGGACGAAAACATCCCATTTGTCCTTCCACTTCACTGCAAGAAATTCATTATTTCTCAAGTAGGCTCTCTCTCCCCATCTAAGTGGGGTAATTACAAGCCATTGGGGGAAGCCCCGGCGATTAGATTGCACAGTGCCACATGTGCCAATTCCAAATTCAAAAAGGTATCTAAAAAGTGCCACACGTGTATAATGTCCACGTAGTGGTTACCCTTTTCAGAATAGGGGCGACACCAAGATCCAAACAATTTTGCCACTGCTCCCTATGTAGTCTGTACAGTCGCAGGTCTCCACGTGACTTTCTTTTTTCCCTCATAAATAAGGAAACTCCATGTATAGCTTGTTGCCCTTTCATGGAGCTTATTTTTTACATTTTGACCCCATATCTGGCACACTTGCTGGGGAGAAAATGTTTGAAAGCAAGGTGCCAGAAAAATGAATGAGGGACTCCTCTATGCAGACAACTTGTTGGGGCGTATACAAGTCTCAGTCTGGAAATTATTGGTTAAAATCATTTATGAGGGGCCGAATTTTGTGGAGCCAATCATATTCAGGGTCACCCCAAGGACAACAGTGTTCATTGTCGTTGAAGTGCATAAATCGCATTATATTTTCGTGCCCATCTATGCCTAGCCATGGCAGCAAAGAACGTAGGCATATGATGAATCGGGTCTGTGGGCCAATATGACTAAATTTGTTTCCACCTGAATCCTGGGCTAGCCAGTGAATGGGGGAAGTATGGGCGCTGCAGAATCTGTGGGCTGCCAATCAGGATTTGCAAGTGCATCAGGAAGGGCCTGCGTTTGAATTCTTAGTGGCTGCGGGACACTACTTGTGCTAGCCACTGCACTTATGGATCTCAGCATGTCACTGTTACTGCAGTGCTGGTGTGTCTAAGACCAGGATGTACTAAGCTGCTGGTGTTTGCCAGTTAACCAAAAGGTAGAGCGGCATTAGTACAGGCAGTCTGCTGCATACGGGAATCATCATGCGATTGTACCACTTCAGCAACCTGGGCATGGAACCTCTACTCCATCATCCAAGCTATCTGTCAGTGTGCTGCTGCTCTCTACAGGTTCTTAAACTGAGCCTCATTCTGACAGCGAGGACTCCCCATCACTCTCATCTGTCATGCTCAGTATACTGTAGTCCTCTTCACTAGTGTACCTTTCGTTGGACATTTTGGCCACTAAATTTATAGGTACCTAGTGCAACTCGCAGGTGAGAAAGCACCTGGCTGTCAGGGACTGTTTGAACCTCTGCAAATAAAATGTACCTGCCAGTGCTAGCAGAGATCAGGCTTTATCTTGCTAACGCTGCGATTTTGTGTACAGTGTATCTAAAGTAACTGATCTACTGACACTGCACTTATGGGGGGCGGGTAGAGGGACTAAACGCAGGTGCTGGCAGGTGTCCGGGCTGATCCTGAATGCTGCGTTTTTGGGGACGCCAACAAAGATCTGATCAGATCAAACATATTGATCCGTTCATACACTATACTAGTAAAGGAGGTTTATAGTATGTGTGTGTTTGTGTTAATGTTCCTGGCACTAATCTGATGTTGTCTGGGATTGACGCCATCACCTAATTAATCTCACCCGTGACACCAATACAGTGATCAGAAAATAGATCTGTACACTATACTAGTGACACTGTGACGGGGGTGTGTGTTACTGGCAATAAAAGGGTTAAATGTAATAATGAATATGTGACGTGCAATCTGACGCTATCTGGGATTGATGCTAACGCCATCTGGCGTCACTCGTGACACTAACACAGTGATCAGAAAAAAAAATCTGTACACTGTACTAATGATACTGTGACAGGGCAGTGAAAGGGTTAACTGGGGGGCAATCAGGGGGTTTAATGTGCTTGTGTAACTGTGCTGCTTTTACTCAATGTGTGCTCTGATCTCTTCTCATGTTGGAACCGAAAAGGGCTCCAGGAGAGAGAGACCGTCATTTCCTGTGCCAGTGTTTTGTAAACACAGGCACATGCTGATCTGTGATTCGTCAGAACCGATCAGCAGGTCCAGTTGAAAAATTATTGACCTGGACCTGAAGACTGATCGGTGGTGGATCGAATCACAGCACCGCTGGGTCAGCTCGCGCCCCCTACCCGGGAGCGTGGATCACATACTGGGTACGTGATCTAGTGCAGCGCGGCCATCCTGCTACAGTATCTGTACGGTGGGTGGTCCACAGCTTTTTAATTCAGTGGTTTTACCTTGGTCACACAGTAAATTCCAAATAGGGATTGCTGCACTTAAAATGTATTAAGAGTCCAAGGTTGCAAGAGTAGATACAGCATGGAAACGAAAAAATGCAGTCCACTGGATGTTGTGGTGGTGTTGTAAAATGTGATCAGTTACTTGTCTGATAACTGATGCAGTATTTGAGAAATTATTTGAGAGTACAAGTCCCCTACTTACGAAAGAGTTTTGTTTCGAGAGGGCATTCCTAAGTAACATAGAAACATAGAAAAGTGACGGCAGAAAAAGACTGAGTAGTCCATCGAGTCTGCCCCTTTTTTATTTTTTTTTTTTTTTTTTTTTTTTTTTACATTAACCTTGTTGTCTGACTATAGATTTATGTTTATCCCAAGCATGTTTGAAGCCATTTACTGTTGACTGTCTCACAACCTCTGTTGGTAGTTTATTCCAATCATCAACCACCCTTTCAGTAAAATAATACTTTCTAAGATTAGTTTTGAACTTCCCCCCAGTTAGTTTGAGGTCATGTCCCCGTGTTCTTGATTTTGGTTTCATATTGAAAAGACTGCCCTCCTGAACCTTATTCACCCCCTTGAGGTATTTAAAGGTTTCAATCATGTCTCCCCTCTCCCTTCTTTCCTCCAGACTGTACATATTAAGTTCCTGAAGTCGCTCTTGATATGTTTTATCCCCCAGAACTTTCACCATTTTTGTTACCCGTCTCTGAACTCGTTCTATTTTATCAATATCTTTTTGTAAGTGAGGTCTCCAGAACTGGACACAGTATTCTAAGTGAGGTCTCACTAAAGATCTATATAGAGGAATCAGAACCTCCTTCCTCCTGCTGGTGATCCCTCTACTGATACATCCCAGAATTCTATTTGCTTTTCCCACTGCCTGGTTACACTGTTTGCTCATTTTGCAATCATCTGAAATAAGCACCCCCAAATCTTTTTCTTCTGTAGTGCTGGCTAACACTGTACCCCCAATGCTTTACTCTCTAAGCGGATTCTTTTTCCCTAGGTGCATTATTTTACATTTAGAAATATTGAACTGCAGTCTCCACTGCTTTGACCAATCTTCCAGCAATGCCAAATCATGTTCCATGTTACAGACCCCTCCAGGGATATCAACCCTACTACACACCTTTGTATCCAACAAAGTTAGCCTAGTCCAACAAAGTTAGCCTAGGTACCCAACTAACACATTCAGTTTTGTAGTATTGTACTGTAACATGTTTGTAATCTTTCACACAAACTATACAAACAAAAACAAACGCATAAAAAAAAAATTGTTAATTTTACAGTGCCTTGAAAAGTACATTACAACAGCTGGTGTTCTGTCACTATAGCCAATTCATCAAAATCTCCAATTGCATCACTTCCGGTCACTGTAAACTGTCCGTAATTGGAGATTGCGACGACTTGCCGTTTTGACAGAACGCCGGCAACCGTAAACACTCCGGTACATGAAGACTTTGCTTTGACTCAACCGCTTATAATACTGTGTAGCAGAGTGTTTACGGTTCCCAGAGTTGTGCCAATACGGCAATTCATCAAAATCTCCAATTACGCATGGTTTATAGTAACCGGAATTAACGTAATTGGAGATCTTGATGAATTGGCTATACTGACACAACACTGGCATACACGGTGAAATTGTATGCCAGGTATGTAAACTAACTTATGTGATTGGACATGCAAACGCACTTCTGCATTTTTTGCTATAAATGTAACTTTATGTTGCCATATGCATATGCTTCTGAATTGTTAGTTTTGTGTTTTTCTTTCGTTTGACTCCCTTTTTTTTTTCTTCTTCTTTCTGTAGCTCTCACAATGGCTACTCAAATGGTGAGCCAAACCAGCAGTAGCAGCTTGTTCTGCAACAGCAGCAGCTTTGGTATTGGTGACATGTATGGCTTGCATGATCTTTCTAAAGCAGAAATAGCAGCTCCTCGATTAATAATGCTAGCTAATGTAGCTCTTACTGGAGAAGTCAACAATGGCTGCTCTGACTATGCTTTGGAAGAGGACAAGCAAATGGCTGAGTTGACCACTGTTTATGAAAACAGTTTTTCTGATAGTGAAGGGGAAAGAATGGACATGGATGAATCAGCCATGGAGAGTGAGACACCAATGTTTGAGATAATGGAAATTCAACCTCCTCCAGTGCAGGAAGAAAATATATGTGACAATCAAACTCCTGCTCTTGATAATCCCGTTGTAACTGAACAAGAAAAAGATGTGGAGGCTCCTGCAGCAGCTGAAGAGAAAAACAAGAGCATCAAAAGCAAGCCTTTTCAGTGTAGGCCTTGCCAGTATAAGGCTGAATCAGAAGAAGAGTTTGTTCATCATATTAAGGACCACAGTGCTAAGAGATTCATTGATCATGACACAAATAAAAACACAAAAGAATCAGGATCTTGCTCATCTGAAGAGGTGGACACTTCTAAAGGACCTATCAGATGTGACCGATGTGGCTATAACACCAATAGAATTGATCACTATTTAGCACACTTGAAGCACCACAATAAAGCAGCTGAAAATGAAAGAGTTTACAAGTGCACCATATGTACATACACAACAGTCAGCGAATATCACTGGAAGAAACATCTCCGGAATCACTTTCCAAGGATTGTTTATACATGCTCACAGTGTTCTTATTTTTCCGATCGTAAGAATAACTACATTCAGCATATAAGAACACATACAGGTAACTTTAAATTTGGGAGGGAAAAAAATGCAATCTTGATACTTTTCATAAGTAATTTTACTTCCAATGCAGATTATAAGGTTATATTGTTGTACAATGTTAATTCTGTGTGAAATTTAGTTCTTACAGTAACTATAAAGCGAGTTCACGCTACAAGCTTTGTATTTGTTTACTTATTTATTTTTTCGCTTAACCCAACGGGCTGAGCGCAAAAAAAAAGACAGCTCAGGTTAGAGCCGCTGTTCTAACAATCTGATATTAGTATAACGATCTTCCCTGCTGTTCTCTTGTGTTCTGACAGGGGGCGGCCCCCCCACCAGAACATTCCGGGCAACGTTCTCAGCCGTTGGCTGAGAGCAATGACCGGGAGCTGGTCGGCGGACCTTTTTTGGTTATGCCCCTTCTGTGGCTTAGGGGTCCTATAGGAAATCCCTTAATTTGCATGGATTTCCTCTCGCTTCCTGTTTGGCTATGGGACATGAAGTGAATGTTAATCTCCGCAATGGGACACAGATAGCGAAGAAAAATCTGGCAGGGGTTATAACCCTCCCCTTACTCTATCCAAAATGGAAAAAAATAAGTTTTGCCTTTAGTTCTACTTTAACCAGTTGCCGACTGCCAGTTTGGATTGACAGTGGCAACATGGCTACCCTGCGCGAATCGCCGTCATCTGCACAGGAGCGAGTATTGTGGGTGCGCACGTGCCCACATGCTTGCGGGGGAGCTAATCAGCGGGTGGGGCAGACTCTGTCTGCTGGCCACCCGCAATCGGTCCCCGGCAGTGACAGAACGAGTGATCCTATGTTCCCAGTATATGGGAGCAGCGATCACTCTCCTCCCCCAGTCATCCCAGCCCCCATACAATTAACACCTAGCAGGGAACACAGTTAACCCCTTGATCGCACCTAGTGTTAACATCTTCCCTGCCAGTGACATTTATGCAGCAATCAGTGGCTATATATAGCTCTGATTGCTGTATAAATGTCAGTGGTCCCAAAAAAGTGTCCCATATGTCCGCCGCAATATTGCAGTCCCGCTAAAAATCGCAGATCGCTGCCATTACTCGTAAAAAATAAAAAAAGCCATAAATCAATTTGCATGGTTTGTAGACAAGAACCAATCAATATATGCTTATTGCGATATATATCGACCTAAACCGATGAATAAATTTGTGGGATTTTTTTTTTTTTTTTATATGGGATATGTATTATAGCAAAAAAAGTAACGAATATTGGGTTTTTTTCAGAATTGTCGCTCTGTTTGTTTATAGCACAAAAAATAACCACAGAGGTGATTAAATGCCACCAAAGGAAAGCTCTATTTTTGGGGGGGAAAAAGGATGTCAATTTTGTTTGGGTACAGCGTCGCATGACAGCACAATTGTCAGTTAAAGCGACGAAGTGCCATATCGCAAAAAAGTGCTCTGGTCAGGAAGGGAGTTAATCCTTCCATGGCTGAAGTGGTTAGATACACAAATTTGAAGCCAAACTCCAGCTCACACAATAATCACAGCAACCTTTTTTTTTTTTTTTTTTTTTTTTTTTTTGTTTCCCCCCTTTTTTTTTTTTTTATATAAAGGTTTTAAATAAAAGCTCACCATTGTAGTAAGCACCCCTGTCAGGGTTAAATGGTTTATCTCAGGACTCGACAAACCCCAGGCGCCAGGTCGCCATGGCGACCAGAAATCGCGTCCTGGCGAGTGACTGCCGTTCCTTCTCTCCCTATGTTAAAACAGCGAGTCAGATTCAGCGAGAGCCGTTCTCTGCTTAATCTAACAGCTGTTAAACTTGGCTGGCTGCCCTGATATTTGTTGAGAGTTAGGAAGAATAAACAAGCAGCAATGTATCCTCTTCTTTCAAAGCGATTATCGCCCGGGCTGTTATCAGGAAAGTTTAACCATTTATAGACTAAACCCTCTCTCACATTAGTGGCTTAAAATTAAATATCCAGTGTTTTCTGCTAGAAAATGACTTGGAACCCGTAAACATTATATATTATTTTTTAGCAGAGACCCTAGAGAATAAAATGGCGGTTGCTGCAATATTTTATGTCACATGGTATCTGCGCAGCGGTCTTTCAAGCGCAATTTTTTGGAAAAAATACACTTTAATGAATTAAAAAAAAAAACAGCCCATTTTTTTTTTTTTGTATAATATGAAAGATGATGTCACACCGCGAGAAACGTGACCTTTATTCTAAGCAACAAATTTGTGATAAAGCCCTGTGTACCATCAACAATTACCACTCTATGTGCAGCTAGGCTCCAGTATTTCATGGTGACCGGAAACCCACCAGAGCAATGAAAAGTCACTGTGGGGGACACACATGTAGGCAGGAAGTGGCTGCAAAGAGGCAGCAGAAGATCAGCGCTGGAATACTTTTCACCTTTTTTTTGTATTTTATTTACAATGTCACTAAGGCTTTGTGTAGATGTGCAAGTTGGGTGGTAAAAATGTGCAGCAGAGACATGTTTTTGCCACCCACCATTTGCCTCCCTTAAGCTCCATTAGGCAGCAGATGAGAGGGTGTTTTACATGCCGCAGTCACGATGCATTCGGCAGAATAAGGAGTTTTTCCCATAACAGATTTTATAGTGTCACTCTTTCTGGCCACCCTGTAACCCTGCTGTAACGGTGGAGTTATTGACTGGCTGCTCTGCTGTGAGTAAGTTAGGGTTAGGGGCGCAAATTACTTGTCTTACCCCGGGGGGGGGGTGGGGGCGCTGACAACCCAACACTACGCTATAAAAAACTGGCTCCTAACTTTTTTAGCTGGCTCCTAAATTCAAGGCAAATTTGTCAAGCCCTGGTTTATCTTATGTCTGTATCTGATACATTCTGCTGCAGAACTGGTTCTTTTGAAAAACAGACTTACTGGCCAGATCACCAGGTGAAAATAGAAAGGGCTTAAAAATGAAAATGAATGTAGCCATTACATCTAAGAATTAGTAAACTGCAGTATGTTTGCTTTTGAGTTTAAAGGGGTTGTAAAGGTAGGTTTTTTTTCTTAATGCATTCTATGCATTAAGATAAACCTTTTGTGTGTAGCAGCACCCTCTTAATTACTTACCTGAGCCCCTTCTCTCTCCAGCGATGTCCACGAGTGTCTGAGCTGTCTGGGACACTCCTCCTGATTGCCTGAGACACAGCAGTGGCGCCATTGGCTCCTGTGGCTTGCAATCAGTCAGTAAGCCAATCAAGGGAGAGAGGGGGCAGGGCCGGGTTGGGGCTGTGTGTCTGAATGGATACACGGAGCTCTGACTCTGCTCGGTTGCCCCCATAGAAAGCTGTTGGCTGTGGGGGCACTCGATGGGAGGGAGGGGCCAGTAGCAGCAAAGAGACCTGAGAAGAGGAAGGATCCAGGCTGCTCTTGCAAAACCAACTGCACAGAGGAGGGAAGTGTGACATGTTTGCTGTTTGTTTTTTTAACGAGACTTTACAATCACTTTAATGCCGCTTTACATTTTTAAGGCCCAACTATAATCCAAACCTTTTACTTTTTGTTAGCAAACTACAATATTGAATTTACGTGCCAGTCTCTCCAGGAGTGAGCAGGGATGTTTTTAGGACCCAGCTGCACTGACAACTAAATGCCTCAAAAGTTATGTGCCAGCTGTACTTTTTAAGGCATTTTGGCTATCTGACCCTTGGGATTTGTTTAGCCCTAGAGTAGAGAACGGATACATGCACTGTTTGCCACAGGAAAATAAAGTAAGGGGCAGTCTCCTAAGCAAGGACAGCCACAGCACATTTCCAAATTAAGGAATTAATTAAAAATACAGATGTTTATTGCTTATAGTGAACCTTTTTATTTGCCAAATGCAGGGCGGACAAGTAAAACGTTTATTCGGCTTACCTCTACCCAGTAGCGTACAATCACCTTTCCTGACATCGCAGACACACTTGTAAGCTCTAACCTGGGATATGGATTTTTCCTCTGCCTCATGTGATAGCACAGTCAGGGTGCACCTACCACTGCCACATGGGAGAAGGGTTAATGAATAACAGTCTCACCCATACCTGAAGTGTAAACAGAGCAGACGTGAATAGAGGAGAGCCAATCGGCTGCTCTCCTGACAGGGGGATCTGCATTGAACGTTTATCAGTGCGGCTCCCCCTAGGATCGCCACACTGGACCACCAGGTAGCCCCCCCCCCATGGACACCATCAGGAGGCCGCCCAGGGAGACTATCTGGAGCTCACCCTAGACCACCAGGTAAGGACTGTACAGTGCACTGTAGGGATGGCACTGTGCCCATATGTGATGCCTGCCAGTGCCATCCCTAACAATGCTATATCTCAGTGCCACCTATCGGTGCCTGTCAGTGCTGCTTATCTGTGACTCATCAGTGCCCGTCAGTGTAGCCTCAAAATTGCTCATCAGTGTAGCCACATCAGTGCCTGTCAGTGAAGGAGAAAATGTACTTATTTACAAAATTTCGTGACAGAAACCAACTTTTTTTTTTTTTTTTTTCTAAATTTTTGGTCTTTTTTTATTTGTACCACAAAAAATTAATACAGAGGTGATCAAATACCACCAAAAGAAAGCTCCATTTGTGGGAACAAAATGATAAAAAAAAAAATTTGGGAACAGCGTTGCATGACCGCGCAATTGTCATTCAAAATGCAACAGCGCTGAAAATTGATCTAGGTGGGAAGGGTCATAAGTGCCTGGTATTGAAGTGGTTAAAACCACTATTATGATAAAATAAAAATTTTCTCAATCAAAGCCAGTGATGAGGGGGGCGGGGCCTAGTCCAGTTTTCTGTTTCAATGGATGCAGCAGCAGGGCTCGGGCACGAACACGGGGGGCACTGGACAGAGAAGAGGAGCTAGGAGCGAAGACTGGGACCCCAGAAGAGGAGGCTGCTCTGTGGAGTTCCATTGCACAGAGCAGATAAGTATAGACATATTTATAAGTTAAAAAAAAAGAATTCCTTTACAATCACTTTAATGACTTGACCTTAATGTAGCCAACCACAGCTTTTTACAAGCATGGCTCTTGTGGCCTTTAGTTTCCTCACTACTGGTGCAGTTTTACATATTACATAGTTGCATAGTAGTTAAGGCTGAAAAAAGACAACAGTCCATCCAGTTCAACCTGTGTAGGTGTACTCTTGTCAGTACCCATATCCCTGTATGTTGTACTTATTGAGATATACATCCAAGAGTTTTTTTAAATATATCCATACTCCCTGCAGTCACCACTAGTTGTGGAAGAGAGTTCCACATCCTTATTGCCCTGACAGTGAAGAACCCCTTGCGAATTCTAAGATTAAACCGTTTCTCTTCTAGTTTCAATGTGTGTCCCCTTCTCCTCCTACATTCCCTGAGACTGAACAGTTTATCTTTTATGCTTGTATCCCCGGTGAAATATTTATAGATCGCAATCATGTCCCCTCTCAAGCGTCGCTTCTCCAGAGAGAATACGTTTAATGCTTGCAATCATTCCTTGTAAGTAAGGTCTTCCACTCCCCTTATCAGTTGCCCTCCTTTGGACTCTCTCCAGCTCCAGTATATCCTTTCTGAGGATTGGTGACCAGAACTGGACCGAATACTCCAGATGTGGCCTAACCAGGCTTTTATAAAGTGGCAGAATTATAGTTTTATAGCATATCCCCTTGTTTATGCATGCTTATATTATACCTGCCCTGGTTGCTGCAGCTTGACATTGCATGCTATTGCTCAGTCTGTCTTCTACTAGGACCCCCAGATCCTTCTCCATTCTTGATTCCCCCAGAGGCTCTCCTACTAGTACGTACTTTGCATTTGTTTTTGCCCCCAAGTGAATTACCTTACATTTTTCTACATTAAACATCATTTGCCATTTGTCTGCCCACTTTGTATCATCAGCAAAAACCGAGACTGAGCTATTCCTTCCCCCAGATCATTAATGAATAAATTGAATAGAATTGGTCCAAAGACAGATCCTTGGGGTACCCCACTCGTCACTCCAGACCAGTCTGAGTACACATTATTAACACCACCCTTTGGACACGCCCCTGCAACCAGTTCTCTACCCAAGAACAGACCTGGTCCATGCCTGCAGACCTCAGCTTGTAAATCAAGCGTTTATGGGGAACGGTGTCAAAAGCTTTTGCAAAATCCAGGTACACTACATCCACTGACCTCCCCCTATCTAGATGACCGCTCACTTCCTTGTAGAATGTTAGCAGGTTTGTCTGGCAGGAACGGCCCCTCATAAACCCATGCTGATTACTGCTAATGATGTTGCCTTCCTCATTTACTTTTTGAATATAGTCTCATTATCCCCTCCAATAACTTACCCACTATTGATGTTAGGCTGACTGGCCTGTAATTCCCAGGAATATGTCTCTGCCCTTTTTTAACCACTTGCCGACCGCCGATCGGAGATTGACGGCGGCAAAGTGGCTCTGTAACGCAAACCGCCGTAATATTACGGCGGCTGCATTACAGACATACTGTGAGCGCGTACATGCTCTTCCGACACTAGTGAAGGGAAGGGGGAGTCTGTCTCGCCTCCAGGCACAAATGTACGTGCCTGGAAGCGAGTAAGCGAGGCCCCCCCCGTAGCGCCCACCGGCCGCCGTTAGCTTCGGCGGCGTGGGCGAGGGACCGGGGGGGGCTTGTGTCACTCGCGCGCGCGCGCGGAGGCCGCCGCGCGCGCGCGAGTGTCATACAGACATTACGTCGGCGGCATTATAATGCCGCCAAACGCAATGTCTCGGTGAAACGGCGGCAGTTAGAGGCTAGCCGCCAGCCGTTCACCAATTTTTTCCCGTCTCTGTATAAGGACCCTTAATGTCCGGTCAG
>BLSH010092655.1:336215-354656 GCA_018402905.1 Glandirana rugosa
GTAGACTAAATGTAACATGACTTACAAGGTAGACACTTAACGTAAGGTAAAGAAAATATCCCCCTGTGACTTTGAGAAGTCGATGACGACGTCTAACTAGACGAACCCTTAGTACCAGACTTCAAACGTGGAGACCATTCCTAAGACGAAGCCACAGGAAAAAAAGTCATATGGAATGCAATTCACAGATGGAACATTCAGTACAATGTAAATCAGATGACTTAAAATTGCCTCAATCACCGTCAAATGCATCAGTTGATCAGCATACAGAATGTAGTGAGCATAATCCATGTGACCTCATTAGTAGTGCATCCTTGGATGTAGAGGAAGATGAAGGAATCCACAGTCATGAAGGTAGTGATATAAGTGATAATGTTTCAGAAAGAAGTGATGACTCTGGCTTAAATGGTTTACAATATGCTCAAGAAACTTTAGGTCCAAACCCTTCATGTGAATTGACTCCTGTTGATAAAACTCTTACTGCTGAAAGTTTTGTCTGCATTTTTTGTGATCGTACATTCAAGAAAACAGAGGAATATACAAAACACCTGAAACGCCACTTAGTCAATGTGTATTACCTCGAGAGAGCTGCACAAGATAGACTATAAACTGAAGCAAGTTTCATAAACACTGTTACAACTTGGTCATACATTCTTTATAATGGTACACAACTGCAGTATACTTTAATGACTTGATAACCGCCCCACTCCTATTTGCCAATTCAACTCTAATTTCAATATTTAACATTCTAAGGTCTGATTTTTGTTCTGAAGCCTCTTTAGCATTGCTATTTTTTAATTGAATAACTGTTTAAGTTAAAGAAAATGGTATAAAAATATTCTGAATGCACTGCTATATTAAAAAGGAATACCTTGCAGTACAGTATTTCCTGCCATTCTTCAGCTCACTAATGAACAGGTTTTCCAGCTCATTCCAGTCAGGATTTTTTTTTTACTTTACTAAATTACCAGCAGTTAGTATAGAAATGAGAGTTGACACTGCTGCAGTCAGTAAAGTCAGCACAAATGGTATGCATGTTTGTGTTGAATCAGTGCCTTATTTAGCAGTGAAGCAAGGATGAAGGGGACAATCCTGGCACTTGCACCTTTACAAATAAAACTGCAGAAGTCCTTTCCATATTCTGCTCCCTTAACCAAGGACCAATCAAAATTCTACCTATTTTTTAAACCTGTGCAGAAAAAATGTGCTTATGTAAGGGTTATAAATTTATGGAAATATTTTGCTTACTCATAGCTGATGTCCTTGACCGACTGGCTTTTAACTTATTTAAAATATTTAAAAATGTTATTTGCATTAAATAACTAGATTATCCTTGGCTCTTTGCATTGTATGGTCCAACAATCAGCCCCAAGAAAATAAACCCATATACCTAATGTGCCAGGTTAGCAACGCTAGAGAGTGGGCACCTCACATATATTTTGTTGTATTTGCTTAAAAACTCAACAAAAGATACATTGACACTTTACGTTTTTCTTTCTTCACAATAATATGTAAGTATTGCAACCGAAGCATTTCAGGTATTAAAGCTTGAAACATTCCACTTTTTATGACTTAAAGTGGCAGGTTATTTTGCTTTTATGATTAAGCAGACTTGTACATGAGCATTTTGTGTTATATAAGGATACAGAAAATTATAGATGCCAATTTAAACATTGTTTTCAGAGCCCTCCATAACATAAATTGTCTATTTTCCGAATTTAAATTTGGGGTGTATATACATTATGCATTCTGTTTTAACGTGAACCTGTGCTTTAACAATACAGGTCAACACAAACACCTATATTGTAAGTTAACAAAATATATATGAATATCTGCAAAACTCTGACTGTAAAAAAAATCTGACATCTTACAAACTATTAATTTTCCAGGCTAGTTGAAGCTGGTAAGGGTGCTACAGGTAGAGGAAGTCCTCATCAGAATCTGGTTTGCATTCATAATGGGTGTTTAGGGAGGCTAATTTATATAGGGAAAGGTATGCTGGCAAAAAAATTCTGATTAAGGCTGGGTTCACACCTATGCAAATTGGACGCGGCTTACAATGCATCCAATTCGCATGACACTTGAAAACACATTGTGTGTCAAATTGAATTCCCAGCCTATTAACCACTTCAGCCCCGGAAGGATTTCCAGCTTTAGGACCGGAGCACTTTTTGCGATTCGGCGCTGCGTCGCTTTAACTGACAATTGCGCGGTCGTGCGACGTTGCACCCAAACGAAATTTGTGTCCTTTTTTTTCCCACAAACAGAGCTTTCTTTTGGTGGTATTTGATCACCTCTGCGTCATTTCTGATCGCCGCTATAAACAAAAGAAGAGCGACAATTTTGCAAAAAAACCCAAATTTCTTACTTTTTGCTAAAATACAAATCCAAAAAAAAAATATAAAAAAACATTTTTTTTCACCGTTTTTGGCCGATTTATATTCTTCCTCATATTTGCGATAAAAAAAATCGCAATCGGCGTTTATTGATTGGTTTGCGCAAAAGTGGTCGCATTTACGGATGATGAGAATTCATTTTTGGGGTTTTTTTATTTTTTTTTTATTTTTTACTAAAAATGGCGGCGATCTGTGATTTTGAGCGGTACTGCGATATTGGGGCGGACATGTCGGAATGTTTTGACACTTTTTTGGGACCATTGGCATTTATACAGCGATCAGTGCTATAAAAATGCACTGATTACTGTGTAAATGCCATTGGCAGTGAAGGGGTTAACCTGCAGGGGGCGCTCTAAGGGTTAACTGTGTTCCCTGGGCGTGTTCTTACTGTAGGGGGGCTTGCCTAGCTGGGGAAAGGAAGTGGTCACAGCCTTCACTTACAGGAAGGCTGTGATCACATCCCTTCCCCCTCACACAGAGCGGAGGTCCGTGTTTACATACACGGACCTCCGCTCATTCGCTCCGGGGGGGGCATCGCGGGTGGCCGGCGGCAATCGAAGCCGCCGCACCCGCTCCCCGGACCCCCCCCCCGCACACAGTGAGCGCGCGCGCTCACAGTGGCTCTGTATCGCGGCCGCCGTCGTATGACGGCGATTCGCGTTACAGAGCCACATTGTCGCCGTCAATTGCCGATCAGCCGTCGGCAAGCGGTTAAGTTCAATGGAAACGCATCTAACACGGAGATGTGTTCTGCACTGAACAGGGCTCTTTCTCCCTGATCTCGGCCCCTCCCCTTCCTCCCCTTGCAGCTGCTGTGCTGTGAAAATGGCGGCTCCGCCCCTTCTCAGCAGCAAACAGGCTGGAATTCGCACCTTAATGGTGTGAATCCAGCCTGAAGGTAGTATAAGAAAGAAGGTAAGAGATGGCATGTGGCCTGATTTTTCACGTTTCTTCATACATGGCAGTGCTGGATATTTCTCTTACCTTGTGATCACTCAACAGAGTGCCAAGGAAGTAAAGGAAAGTAGAGTATAGGCTGCTGCAGGTGCCAGCATTACAGTGAACCAGTTGCCCTGAAGTGCCTTAAACTAATCACGTCCTCCAAAGTGTATAAAGGAACATTTGTCCCCATAGAGGAAACATCCCCTTGCTACTTGGATGCTAGAGTATCACTGGGATTAAATGTGAAGGAAAATCTCTCCATGGGAGATATAGAGCATTACCATTCTAAGCCGCCTTTACTATATCCAAAATCGAAGTCTTTTGGGGTTAGGTTTATATATATATATAAAAAAAAAAAAGACCATTTCAGAGTATTAAGCACAATTTCTTTATATTCCAAGAATGCTGAAGGAATGCAGTAAGCAATACACCACTTTAAAAACTGTTCTAATACCAGCTTTCATGAAAATCATTTATCTCTGGGATTTTAATGAGTTGGAAACCCTTTGCAAACTTTTTGGAAGTTTAAATGTTAAGATAATTTAGGAAAAGACAAAGATTAGAGGGTTGATTTACTAAAGGCAAATAGACTGTACATATTGCAAAGTGGAGTTGGACTCTGCAATAGCAATTACTCCAGAGCTTAGTAAATGAGCAGTAGCTCTGCTAACTTCCCTCCAATCATGTGCAAGCAACAATGCTGTTTTTTTTCAATTTTCCTTGCACACGATTGGGTGTTCTTTGTAAAGTGAAGCTTTACATTATTTACTAAGCCCTGGAGCACAACTGCACTTTGCAATGTGCATAGTCTATTTGCCTTTAGTAAATCAACCCCAAAAGTGTAAACAAGATATATGTGGCCATTTTAAATGCAACAAATATTCTCAGATGTGTTACCTTTAACACACAGGCCAAAAAATTGTTTTGTAATAGTTTGTTACCCTTGGTAAATGTTGATGTTTCTTATATCATTCTTATGCCACTTAATGTCACATCTATGGACACCTTTACTTGTTTAAAAACAAACTTTGTATGTTTTGAAGTTGACGTCCATTGCAGACTCAGTCAAGTGCTCACATGAAGTAGGTTACCTTTGCAGGGTTTTTTTAAAAGGCTCTGTAAACATTTTGAATGTGCACTCAGTGGCCACTTTGTCAGTACACAATTCTATTGTTCATAAAAGGGTGCATGATCAAAAACAATGCTTTGGTATGCTATATAACTTGATATTAAGGGGCTTAACTTTTTTCAGAAAACATCCTGTGCACCATTATACTAGCCTCATCTGAAACTATTGACTTAAAGTATGTGTGAACCTTTACTTTGTAAAATAGGAATGCAAGGCAAAACATTTGTGTTTAGTTAGAAAAAAGAATTGTGAATGAAAAAAAAAAATATTTATTATATTTTTTTTTCTCCTTTTTTTATATAATGGTGATATCATGTGACCTCTGTTCTTTGCTAGAGAAGGGGCTTAGAGAGCTGGGGGAGCAAGGAGAGGTGGCGTGTCAGCCCAGGTTGTGACCCTAGAGGAGGACATTGTGAAGGAAAGGCAGGCCCTGCTCCCAGCACAGCCAAAAAACTGACCATGTTAGGATGGATGTGTTTTCATGACTAGCATGATCAGTTTAAAATAGGAAAGCAGCCAAACTTTCATGATCACCAGACATTCCACGCAAAGTAGCAATGCAAAGAAAACAGGATACTTTTCAAAATAAAATATATGGTACAATGGACACAGGAATGTGAAATGTTGGTGTAACATACTGGATTTATACTTTAACTCAATTTACACTTCACAGAAGTAGACTTGTTAGATTTGTTAATTTGTAATGCAGATTTCTCCTACGTTCACTGACAGACGCAGCCCTTCATTGACAAGTGGGGTTTATGCACATCCTACTAGGAGTAGACTAGGCAAATAGAAAAAAAGCAAGCTGACCCCTCCCAGGGGGCCGTCCTCACTCCAGCATATAACCCCCCCAGCTCTGCATAGCATATCAGTTTTTTTTATGCCTAGTGCAAGGAGTTAGACCTGGTTCCCTGCTGGGATCTGCGGTTCCACAATTTATGTTCTTTTTTGCTTTTCTCAAGCTATCTGATGAAGACTGCTATCAAGTAGCCGGCTGGGGCATAGCCAGCTGGGGCAAGTAGCCGGCTGGGGACAGCGGTGAAAGCACAGTGGCGGTGACGGCACAAGACAGGCGGTCAGCACTCCTACTGGGACGCAGAGCTTGAAGGGCAATTGTAACAGCAAGTATAGGTGGCGGTGGGTGCAGTCCTCCTGGGTATTCTCCCAGTTGCTCTGTGGGGCTGCATTGTGGGGGTGTCAGGGCTTTTAGGCCTAGCAAGTGTTCCGGTGGCACAATGGCGGCTGAACCTGCGGGTTCTTCTCTGGAGGGATCTGTGGAAGCGCAGGCTGCGCTGGGTCCCCTGGACCAGTTAAAGTCCATATTGGGGGAGTTTTTCTCCCGGGGGTGCCGAGCCGTGCTAAGGGGGTTGCTAAAAAACGTCCACCCCCCCCCCCCTCCATCTTCAGGGGAGGATTCTGAACTGGAAGGGGCCTCTGGTCACGGGTACCCCCGTGGAGCTCTCAGATGGTGAACTGGATGGTGAGGAAGACCAGGGGGCTTCGGTGGCGCGCGAGAGGGCACTGGTGGCCTCCCTGATCACCGATGTCTTTGCGGTTGGACCAGGCCGGGGAGTGGCAGGAGACTGCCTACGTTTGTGGGTCCTTTAAGCCGTCTAGGTCCTCTAGGGCATATCCTTATTCTCAATTTTTTGACCAGCTGGTCTGTAAGGATTGGCAGCGTCCACAGAATTCCTTTTCATTGTCCAAACGTTTCGCTGTGCACTATCCCTTTTGAGGACAGTTTTGTGCAGAAGTGGGCATCCCCCGCAGTGGACCCTCCGGTGGCTTGCCTGAATAAGGCGACGACCATCCCCTTGGAGGGGTCTCCCTCTTTTAAGGAGGCGGTATCCAAGGCACTGTTCTTGGTGGCGGGGTCGGCCGTGAGACCAGCTCTGGCTTCAGCCATGGTGGCGCAATCCCTTACGAAATGTGCGACTGAGTTGCACAATGAGTTGGGCTGCGGATGTTCGCCTGAGGCTTCACAGCAGACGGACCATCTGATACAGGGTCTCCGGTACCTGTGTGACGCAGCTTTGGACCTGCTCTCCATGCTAAGATGTCTGTTTTTGCAGTCATTATCAGACGGGTGCTGTGGTTACGCTGTTGGTCGGGTGACCACGTGTCCAAAAAGAGCCTCACGGCTCTTCCCTTTCAGGGTGGTCGGCTCTTTGGGGCACAATTAGATGAAATCATTAAGGATTTCACCAGGGGGAAGAGTACCTTTCTCCCAGAGCCCAGGCGGCGGGAATTCCGCCGTAAGCAGTGTCCTGCATCTTCGGGTCAGAGGCGTTTTTTTTTCGTGCTCCCGGGGCAAGGGCTCAAGGCCTGGCAAGTCTGCCTCGGGGTCTGGTAAGCGGCCCTGGCAGCGCAAGAATGAAAAGACGGAGTAAAAGCCCTCTTCTGCATGATGGGTTGCCCCCACCCGACTCTCGGGTGGGGGGCTGACTTCTGGGGTCCGCAGACAGGTGGACTGCCCGCATTTCCGACCGGTGGGTGCAGGAAGTGGTGTCCTCCGTATACGGGATAGAGTTCAGCACTCTACCCCCAGACAGGTTCTTCCCATCGAACTTGAGACTCCCTCAGGGGCGTCGAGAGGCTCTCCTAGGGGCTGTTCAGACGCTCTCCGAACAAGGGGTGATTGTGCCGGTACCTCCGCTGGAAAGGTTCCGCGGCTTCTATTCAAACCTCTTTGTGGTGCCCAAGAAGGGTGAAGTCAGGCCAGTTCTGGACCTAAAAGCGCTAAACCACTTTGTGAAGGCACGCAAATTCAGGCTGGAATCTGTCCGTTCGGTCGTGGCCGCCTTGCACCAAGGGGACTTCATGGCGTCTCTGGATATCAGGGATGCGCATCTCCATGTTCCCATTTGTCTCCGGCACCAGCGCTTTCTGCGCTTTGCGGTGGGGGATCTACATTACCAATTTGTGGCACTTCCCTTCGGTCTGGCCTCGGGTATTAACCAAGCTGATGGCTCCGGTGCTGGCACTATTGAGGCAGAGAGGCATTGCGGTGGTAGCATACCTCGACGACTTACTCCTGCGAGCCGAGTCTGCTTCGGCCCTGGAGGAGAATGTGGTTATCACCATGGCCTCGTTGAGAGACTTCGGTTGGCTGATCAACCTGCAGAAGTCGATGTTGACCCCGTCCTGTCGAATGGAATATCTGGGTCTGATTGTGGACACGGTGCAGGCGAAGGTATTCTTACCTCCGGCCAAGTTGCTGACACTGCAAGCAGCAGTTTGAACCCTGTTGTCACGCCAGTGGTCCTCCTTACGGTTCTGTATGCGGGTGTTGGGGCTCATGGTCTCGGCCTTCGAGGCAATACCTTATGCCCAGAGTCACACTTAGCTCCTACAGCGAGCGATTCTGCCACGGTGGGACCAGTCTCCGTTGTCCCTGGACCAGCTGATCAGATTGGATCATCAGACCAGAGGATCGTTGACCCTGGTGGCTTCGGGCCCCAGCTCTAGCGTTGGGGAAGTTGTTTCTTCCCCTGAATTGGTCGATAGTCACGACGGACGCCAGCCTATCAGGCTGGGGGGTCCTGGGACAGCTGTCTGCTCAGGGCCATTGGTCGGCGCAGGAATCCTGCCTTCCGATAAATGTGCTGGAGCTGAGGACAATCAGGCTTTACCTCTACCTCTCCCACTGGACGGTAAGGCTGCGTGGCCTCCCAGTTCGGGTTCAGTCAGACAACGCCACGGCGGTGGCGTACGTGAACCATCAGGGCGGAACGAGGAGCAAGGCTGCGGAAGCGGCTCACATTCTGAGATGGGCAGAACTTCACGTGCTGGCAATCTCCGCCATTTACATTCCGGGCGTAGAAAATTGGCAGGTGGACTTTCTCAGTCACCAGACGCTGAATCGGGGAATGGTCCCTACAGCCAGAGGTGTTCCGTCAGATTTGCCACAGGTGGGGCACGCCAGACATGGACCTATTGGCGTCCAGGTTCATTCACAAGGTGCAGACCTTCGTGTGCAGAACAAGGGATCCGTTGGCGGCCGCCACGGACGCGTTGGTAGCGGCTTGGGGTCGGCACCGGCTCCTGTACGCCTTCCCTCCTCTGAAGCTTCTACCGGGGCTACTGCGCAGGGTAGAAGCGAAGGGGATCCCGACAATCCTGGTAGCTCCGGATTGGCCTCAGCGCCCTTGGTACACCGACGTGGTGCGGATGGTGACAGATGTCCCCTGGCGTCTTCCGCTGCGCCAAGATCTGCTGTCACAGGGACCCATCCTGCACCCTGCTTTACCCTCGCTGGCTTTGATGGCTTGGCTATTGAGTCCCAGGTGTTGAGGGATAGGGGCGTCTCTGACTCCGTGATCCCTACCATGCTTAAGGCGCGCAAGTGTACTTCACGCAAGATATATCATCGCATCTGGAAGGCCTGTATTGCCTGGTGTGAGGCGGGGGGCGCTCTTACGTTGTGTCCCGGGTGCTGGCCTTCTTGCAGCAAGGCCTGGATAACAAATTGGCATTGAGTACACTCAAGGGTCAGATTTCGGCTCTGGCGATTCTTTAGCGTCACATTCGTTGATACGTACATTTGTACAGGGTGTACGCCATGTGGCTCCTCAGGTGCGGTCACCTTTGGCGCCGTGGTATTTAAATTTTGGTACTTTCTGTACTGCAGAAACCGCCATATGAGAAAATCAGGGATATTCCCTTACAATTGCTGTCACAAAAGGTGGCTTCCTTGGTGGCCATTACATCCGCAAGGCGGGTGTCTGAGTTGGTGGCGTCCTTCATAAGGATAAGGCGGTCCTGCGACCTTCACCTTCGTTCATACCGAAGGTGGTTTCCTCTTTTCACATTAATGAGGATATTGTTCTCCCTTCATTATGTCCGCACCCGTCCCATCCCAAGGAGATTGAGTTGCATTCTCTGGATGTCGTGAGGGCTTTGTGGGTGTATTTGGCGGCTACAGCTTCTTTCCGGAAGTCTGATGCATTGTTTGTACTGACAGAAGGCCCGCGCAAAGGGTTGGTGGCCTTGTCGGCTGTCTCCCGTTGAATCAGACAGAGCGTGACCCATGCGTATACTGTTCGGGGCAAAGTCCCCCCTTTTCCAGTCACGGCTCATTCCACCAGGGCAGTTAGCACATCCCCACTTGTCAATGAAGGGCTGCGTCTGTCAGTGAACGTATGAGAGAATAGGATTTTATTAAGAACTTACCGTAAAATCCTTTTCTCTGAGTTCACTGACAGACGCAGCACCCACCCCTCTGTGTTGCGTTTGTACAACTTGTTACAAACTGATATGCTATGCAGAGCTGGGGGGTTTTTGCTGGAGTGAGGATGGCCCCCTGGGAGGGGTCAGCTTGCTTTTTTTCTATTTGCCTAGTCTACTCCTAGTAGGATGTGCATAAACCCCACTTGTCAATGAAGGGCTGCGTCTGTCAGTGAACTCAGAGAAAAGGATTTTACGGTAAGTTCTTAATAAAATCCTATTTTTTTTTTTATAAAAAAAAAAGACCTTGCCTACTTCAGCTGCATTTTCCTGTTGGATTACAGCTAACCACTGTTGTAAAGAGTGATTATTTGAACAGTTGTGGACTACTTTGGACTTTAAAAACTTAAGTCCCCAGGACTTTTCTCCCTAAATCCTCTTGAATCCCAGAGACTTTTTTTGATTTGGCAAGTCATTGTTCCACATTTAGCATTTTGTAATCTTCCCTTATGCATTAAACTTAGTTTTTTGGGGGAGGGTTGAGACAGAGCTTTAATTGCAGAAACTGTGGATACATATATTGTTGGGAATCAATAGTAATTTTCTTTGAAAAATGCATTTTCCTGTTCCCAGTGCAGCATTTACATAATTTGTGCACCCCTGTGTATATACCACAAATATAATCAACAATATCGGCTGATTAAAATGATATCCAACTTTTATGTATTGTAGTGGAATTGTAAAGTTCAAATTAAACATGACTTTTATTTTAGGTTAATGTTATTCCCCTTTTAATGTTACAATGCGATGCATGCAGGGGGAGAAAAGTGGTTCGTATACATTGATAGTGAAACATTTAGGCTGGATTCACACCATTGCGGTGCGAATTCCAGCCTGTTTGCTCCTGTCCTTTCTCACAGTGCAGCAGCTGTGGGGGGAGGGAGGGGTTGCGAGCAGGGAGAAAGAGAGCCTTGTTCAGTGCAAAACACATCTCCATGTTAGATGCGTTCCCATAGAACTTAATAGGCTGGGAATTTGCACCGCATTGCACAGAAAGCGCACACGTTTTCTGTGCAATGCAAAGTGCGAATGCACTGCATCTATGTGAACCTGACACATTGAAAACAATATGTTTTCAAGTGTCATGCGAATTGGATGCAGTGTAAGCCGCATCCAATTCGCATAGGTGTGAACCCAGCATTAGAGGTAATGCATCTGGTCAGTGGAGGCCAGATCTAGACCCACGTGCAGCTGTTCAGCAACAGATCCCTTCCAATAGAGATCTATTGCTTACTGCAGGGAGAGGCTGGACAGAGCTACAGTAACTCTGCCTGAGCCTCGCTGACAAAGTGTTGTGACACTCCCGCTGTAAACACAATGCAAAAGCATTGTTTACATTCTCATCTATAGCATGCTCCTATGGAGCAATCTGTGGAAGTATTGGTAGCCCAGAAGCTGATTGTTTTGACTAATTTTTGATTTGTTACACTGACCACTACGAAGAACGAAGAGAGAATCTACAAAGTGGGTCAATAAAACCTCACAGGAGATCTGTAGTTTGTACCACTCTAACCCTTCAAATCTGGGGGAAAAAAATATGCTTTGGATTTAGAAACCACTTGGTTAAGTGTTTTCCTTTTTTCTACTCTTGTACATACATCTAAGACCTGACTTTGATAGCTTAAAGAAGATAACATAATGTCAAGGCACTGTACAGTACTATGGAGAGGACAATGTGATTGGATTATGCAAATGGTGGGCTTTGAGGCAATCAAATTTATTCTTGAAAATTGCCATCTAATATTCATGATTCATGCATTTGATGGATTTTTATTCATCACACAGGTTTATGTTCTCTTTAAAGTGAAGCTAAAGGTTCTTTAAAAAAAAAAAAAAAATCATGTTGTACTTACCTCTGTGTAGCGGTTTTGCACAGAGTGGCCCTGATCCTCCCTCTTCTGGGGTCCCTTAGCGGCGCTCTTGGCTCCTCCTCTTCTCCAACTGTCCCCTCAGGGAATTGCTTTCCCTGGGGGCAGCACGCGCCCGAGTCCTGTTGTTGCGTCCATCGACACAGACAGTAGGACTCGGCCCTGGCTCCCGCGTCACTGGACTTGATTGACAGCAGCGGGAACCGATAAGGACCAGAGCCTGCGGCTGGAGCTGCTAAGCTTGTCCCCGGCACGGGAACGATCCGGGTCAGGTAAGTAAAACGGGGGCTCTGGGGGGCTGCTGTAGTAGAAGAGCTTTTTCACCTTAATGTATAGAATGCGTTAAGGTGAAAAACAGTGGTTTACAATCCCTGTAATAATAGTGGGATCTTCATTTTCTGTATCAAAATAATTGATATACAGCTTTGCACACAGCTATCATCTGATCTATGCAGTTAAAATAGTTTGTTTCAGATTAAAGCCAAAGTTAACTAATGTTTTAGTTTCCTGTATCCATCTGTGTATATTGAAATGCATTCTTTCATTCACTAGTAATAGGCACAATAGGTATTTAGTTGAACATACTTTTGAATATTGGATGGAACTAATATAATATTTACTGAGTTTTTGATTCCATTTTAAATGTAATTGTATGATTTAAAATTTTTTGATCATTGGATCTTGGTTAATTGTATTTTCAAGTGAGAAGACGTGCTTTAATCGCATCTGATTAGTGTTGTGTGATGGACCTACATGGTGTTGGCTAGCTCAGATTTTTTTGTATCCAATTAAGATTTGATTTTGCAAAGTCGATATTTTATAGGTCACATGTGCCTCAGAGTTTAGCATTTCAAAGAACATGTAATGACTGTCCTTTTTTTTTTTTTTTTCCCACTCTAATTCTGTGTTGCTTGTTGTCAGGGCCAAAACAGTATTCCAGATCGCTAGTCAGTAAATTGTGGTGATGCAATACACTATTTGTAAATATGCAGCACCAACAGTCCTGAATAATAATCATATTTTAATTGAAAATGCTTCTCTATTTGGGCTAGATGTTTTACACTGTCATTTGATAAGATACATTAGAGTAACGTTATTTTTGTGCTGTAGTTGCTTTTAGTGTGACTGTCATCAAACATATCCTGTTAATAAGAGCAGTGAGTGGAGAAAGTGCATGCATCAAGTTCCTACTAACTTTAAATTGTGTTTACACTTTTGCAGCCAAATTGGGATAATACATACTTTATATTAGGTACATGTTCTCATTCACATAGAATAACTAATACATTTAAAAATACAGCTTGAAATTTATTAAATGTTCTGTTCTAGAAATTGCAGCACTGTAAAATCCTACTAGTTCTTTTGTTTGAAAGGGCTAAGCTGCTGTTAGCCATAATTAACCCTGTTTGTACTGTGCAGGCAGATCTTATTTGTCAGTTGTAAACTTAAAGTATAGAAGCCAGGCATTTATGTATTATAGGATAATGAGAGGAAACTCTACATGTCCTTAAGACAGGTGCATGTTGACATTCAATTAAATCAGCATTGAGGTCTTGTCTTGAAAAATTACAAGGTAAGAAATTAACAAAAAAAAAATCTGTCATGCTGTGTGAATTGGAACACACAAACCTATAATGGGGTTTTCTCAAATTTGACTGAAAACATGGGAAAACACCTTGGCTCCATCTCCATTATCATTCTATGATGGTTTTAATTTTTATTTTTTTCATATCTAGCCATATTGCATTTTGTTTAAATGTACTTAGTTTATTTAAATCCTAAGGCTGTGTTCACCCCGAAACTCGCAGGGGTCCAGTGCGTGCTGGTTCAGTTTCATGTCTGATTTCACCCCTAATTTTGTGCTTAATTCGGACCTGAAATGGACAAAAAGACGCACAGCATCTGTGCAATTCTTACCGGACTTGCTGCGGAGATGTGTGAACTGTCTCCATAGAGAGCTGGTTCCAATCTCCTGCTATGTGAATTGGATGCGAAAAAACTTGCATCCAATTCGCATAGGTGTGGACCCAGCCTTAAACAAAAATATTTCTGCCTACTAGTCTTTAGGTGTAGTGACTGCACTAATTTTCCGTTTTCAGGCTGTCTTCCCTTTTATTATTATCTTGTGATCCTGCAAATTACACTTCTCATTTTTTTGGGTCTAAACTCCTTTTTCTATTGTATCTATGGAGGAAGTCATGGTTTTCACACAGGCTGGAAGAACTTCAAATATGTTTGCCTTTGTTCATCTCCATTACATGGTGGACTGATAGATTAGTAGTTCGATGAGGATGTTTGTGCTTTCTTCTCAACTGTTAGGAACTGACAAAGACTCGTACATTTCTTGCAAGATCAGCAGGTATTTTCTGTAAATGCTGAAAATGTACACAGCCTGAAAAAAGAAGCTAATATAGCCACCACATCTAGGAATTGGAAAGCTACAATATGTTATATTTTTGCTTTATTTTTAGATGAGCCTTGAAGTTGGGAAGTCAAGCAGCACCATTCATAACATACAGTATACTGTTGTAATGTGGCATGCTAAAAACATATAAACCATGTTTATGACGCATGCATTTATTTAAGTCTGCCAAAATGCATTGCCATCTGTCTAGTTTTGAGCTGAGTACTGATTGTAGGGAACAATTATGAACAAGATGTTAAAAATAACGTAAGTGTTGCTTGCCAGCTGTAATAATCAAATTATTTGCTCAGACAATCATAGTATGCTTTAGTAGCCAGTTTGTTGCTTTTATGTCTGGTATAAAACAGTTAAGTTGTCCACATGGACATATTTACATACATTGTTTTTTTTGTTTTTTTCTTTTTGAGGTAGTGCACACATTTTTAAATGCAGCACTCACTGATTAAATCCAGCACCTTCAACAAGCTTATTTTTGTGAGCACTTTGAACCTGGAAACAACATGTTGGGCACTTTTGGGTAAGGTGATGGGTTTTAGGCACTTTTACGGTTTTGTAGCATCTTTCATGAACATGTTGGGGTTTATTACTAAAGGCAAATATTTGATCCAGAGCTTGGTAAATGAAATGAAACTACACTATGCAAAGAAGAACCAATCACATGCAAAGAAAATAAAAAAGCATGCATTTTTGCTTGCACACGATTGGATGATGGAAGTCAACAGTGCTTCCCCTCATTAACCCCCTCAAGCTGCATAGCAACTGCACTTAAAGAAGTGCAGTCTATTTGCCCTTAGCAAATCAACCCCAGTGTGTTGTACTGGAGTATCACAAAGTACTCCACTGAACAAGATGATAAACACAATAATTACTTCTAGGGTGTTTCATTATATTTTTTTTAAACCTTTCAGGTGACACTGTTATGCAACAGTATCCAAATTGTATATTTTAAACGTACAAGATTTATAGATGCTGTTCTTCCGATTAAACGTTATTACTGATAATTCCTCTGCACTGTTGTGTTCCACACAATGATCACTGCTGGCTGCTATATCCACCGGCAGTGATTGCATGAAAAAAAATCTGACAAGCTGGTTGTACTGAAGTCGATGAATGGATCGTCTTCAGTACAATCAGCCTGCCCATAGATTAAATCTCGACCGGTACCTACTGAACCGGCCGATATTCAATCCATCTTTGGCCGCTTATATAGAATGTCAACTCAATTAGCTATAAGTGAAGGATAGGTGAGGAATAGGTTTTACTTGCGTTTTTCAACCTCTAAAGTTGGTTTACATGCTGATTTGGTCTCTAAGGGTAGTGCTTTACTTTTGTTTGCTGTATATTTTTGTAGGGCTGGGAAAACTAGAGGGTGCCGGGATCAAATGGAAACACAGGTTATGAAGGTCAAATGCCAAATGTCTCATGCCCTGCCACTGAAATTTGTACAATCTTGTAAGACAGATTACAAATGTCATCAGTCTCTAGATGTAATCCCCACTTGTCTAAAATAATATTTTGTTTCTGTTGATACAAGGAAGACAACAAAGTGCAGTACTTCCAAACCACTAATTGAAAACAAATCCCATAGAGCTTTTGTCAATTTTTTAATGTTATTGCAGTACTTTGTACCTGGATGCTCTTTAAATGGCTTTAAAAAATAAATATACTTCACTTATGTTGGTTTAAGTATACATATTTTGCTTTCAATTAGAAAATTGAATTAAAGGGAATTTCTCACTAATAAAGCTGTGCTTGCACAAAAAAATCAACAGCAGTCTGTGAGTGAGTGGAATAATGCAGTGAAATTCTATACTGACATTGTGTAAGACCATTATAAATATCGTCCATGTCCAGGCACAGAGCAGTGTTTAGAACTTATGGTTGTAGAGTTTTCTGTAGAAGAGTTGAATATATCAAAAGAGAAGCCAAAACAGATTTTTCGTTATCGATTACTTGACAACAGTGGAAGTGTAACCTTGCCTTACACATTCTATGCTACAGTTAGATGTTCTCATGTCTTACACAATTTATTTTAATATATATATATATCTCCTTATTGCGTTTTACAAAAAATGTTCAGCGCACCTCTGCTTTTTGAATGGAAATTATCGCTGGTTAGTTTTAAAAAGGTCACCTTCTTTGCGGGCGGGAGGCTTACTGCATAATAAAATAAACTATAATTATCACAATAAACTGTATATGTTTTAGTAAAAATTTACTTTTTATAGGCTGTGTTCAGTACACAAATACATATCAAGTTGTTTTGTAAGTATATTTATTTTATGCATGCAAATGCTCAATTGTATATTAATGTAGATGTGCATGTTTTTTCTTTGATTTGTAAATTATACTGAGTGATATTATATATACATATAAACCAAAGGAAAATGTTGCTATTACATTTTTGATAAACAATAGTGCAGGCTATAATGTTTTGTGTTATTCAGTTAAGCATTATTATTACCAAATTTAAGTTTCTCTTTTCTTGTAGCACAAATGCTTACATAAAATTTGTGTGCATTTACATAGAAAATTTAAAGTTTAATAAAGATTTCAGGATTATTTGTCTTCATTGACCGGTTCTTATCTGTGCAGTTTACATCAGGTGATAGCTAAATCTCTTGTACTTTCTGTGCAGGAATATCCATTTACATTGTAGAAACAGGTTTTATGAAATAGTACATACTATATACAGTGTATATGTATGTATATATATATATATATATATATATTATATACACACTGCCTTGAAAGTATTCATACCCCTTGCAATTTTCCACATTTTGTCATGTTCCAACCAAAAATGTATTTTGTGATGGAGATAAGGAAAATTATAAATCTTTTTAAAATAAATGTCTGAGTGCCGGTTCACACTGGTGAGCTGTTCGACATCGCATGTAAAACGCACTGCAAATCAAATGCAATGTCTGTGTGATGCGATTTCAGCCATACGTATAGTGTGGCTGAAATTGCATCACATTCGGACTAAACTCACACAGGACCCTCTTATTTTTTTTTTGGGGGGGGGTCCGCACCAGAATCGGATCGCATGGGTGTTCACTCCTATGCGATCCGATTCAAGTCTGAAGTGTCAGTTCGCACTGCGATATGCGAGCTGAAATGGGGGGGGGTCATTAACTTTGTATTGACACTTCCGACAGTTCGCATATGGCCGTGTGAACTTCCATGCGAGTCAGGCTAGATGCGCGAACCCTCAGTGGATTTGAAGGGTTCCTGCATCGCACCATTTTGAACTGGCACTGCAGAAGTCTGTTGTGCATTTGTATTCAGTCCCCTTTACTCTGATACCTTTAACTAAAATCTAGTGGAACCAATTGCCTTCAGAAGTCACTTAATTAGTAGAAATCATCTGTGTGTAATTTAATCTCAGTATAAATATAGCTGTTCTGTGAAGCCCTTGCGGTTTGTTAGAGAATCTTGGTTAACAAACAGTATCATGAACATCAAGGAACACACCAGACAGATCAGGGATAAAGTTGTGGAGAGGTATAAAGCAGGGTTATTATAATAAAAAAAAAAAAAAAAAAAAAAATCCTAAGCTTTGAGCATCTCTCAGAGCACTGTTCCATCCATCATCTGATAATGGAAAGAGTATGGCATAACTGCAAACCTACTAAGACATGGTCGTCCACATAAACTGACAATCGGGACAAGGAGAGCATTCATCAGAGAGGCAGCCAAGAGGCCCATGGTACCTCTAGAGACGTGGCAGAGATCCACAGCTCTGGTAGGAGAATGTGTCCAAAGGACACCTATTAGTTGTGCACACTACATATCTGGCCATTATGGAAGAGTGTCAAGAAGAAAGCCATTGTCGAAAGAAAGCCATACGAGGACCTGTTTGCTGTTTCCACCACATGGCTTCTCGCAAATGGGGAGCAAAGGTGCTCTGGTCCAATGAGACTAAAATTGAACTTTCTCCTATCGTTCACTGACAGACGCAGCTCTCCATTACGTGTGTGTTTTATGCTGGTCTCACTAGGAGTTAACTAGGCAGGGAAAAGAAACAGCTGGCCCCTCCCATGGGGGCCGTCCTCTCTTCCCACATAAAACCCCCTCATAGCATAGCTAGAAAAGGGACGGATCAATTGAGGATCACTCTGGTCGTATTTTGTGTGTGCATTACCTCTCGACGCAGACAGTCACTTGCTATCCTCTTTCAAGTTAAAATCAGAGTAACCTGGTCTCGTGGAAACGAGGGGTAAACGCTCTTCGGTACACCACCTTTGTCGTTTGTCCAGGAGCATACCGAAAGAAAGCTGTTACCGAAAGAAGAACTGTGAGAAGGTATTACCGGTCTATACATCACACGTGTTGATTATCCACAGGAAACCTGTGTAAGAGGATGGTCTCGACACCTAGAGACGGTGCAGAGATCTCCATGGTACCCGGAGAACCGACGGAGAGACTACTTACGAGAGGAACAGGGCT